>JAAWXA010000018.1:18991007-19225474 GCA_038090715.1 Florisuga fusca | reverse complement strand
GGGGGGGGGGGGATACATCTAGCCTGTCCATTGCAGCCAGGTCTGATGTTTGTCTGCTTATGGCTCTCTAATTTTTTTCTGTGTTGCCTCCATTAAAAGGTGAGATTAGCACTAGAAAGGGAGGGGGAGATGTGTGTGATGATGACTGCAACGACACCAGTCCCATCCCTCCTTCCTCATTTTAGTTTGCTTTCTCACAAAAGCAATTTGCCAGCAGATCCTCTTTCTTCCTGCAGCCAAACACGGAGGATGGGATGGGCAGGGATGCCTGTGCTGTGGACCCAGCAGCCCCAGGCCGGCTGCAGGTGCCTGCTTGGGGAGACCCACCTCCCCATCAGCTGCCTCTGCCTGGGAGTCTGGGGCACAAAGTCCTTAACCCAGCTGCAGGCAGTCAGCACTCCTCTAGCAACACACCCACTGGATCAGGCCAGAGCTGCACCACAGACACCACCTCAGCAGCTGGGCACAGCCTCCTGTGGACACCCAGGCCATCAAGGATTTGTCCATTGAGGCAGTGCCATGAAAAGAAACTTTGCTGAGAATATTCAGACAGAAATACTTATTTTTATACTCGGAAAAGGAAAGGGGAAAACTGACGAGGTTGCACAGAACCCTCCTCCAGGCAGGAGAGGCTGTGCTAGAGGAAAGTATTGCTCATAATGACACTTAAGCCCAGACACTTGAATGCTAAAGGTTAAACTTACATTCTTCAAGAAAGGGCTCCTTGCCAGCTTGAACTGTGTTGTGTGTTCACTATTGCCTCCTCCTCCTCTTCATCCACTCTCAATCCACTTTTGGGATTTATTGAAATAACTGAGGTAGTGGGCTGGGTTTTGTGTGTTGTTGTTTGTGTTTGTGTTTTTTTTCCCTAATGTATGTTTTCTGTGCCAGTCCTCAGACTTATGTCTGTCACTGGGTTAAAAAAAAATAAATCAGTCTAGTGCCAGTACAAAAGAAGATTTTTTTTTTTTTTTTTCTGAGCTGCAAACTACTCAGAAAAACTGAGTAGTTTGCAAACTACAGCCTAAGCACATTTTCTGTCCTCCAGGAGCATGCAGTCCATAGACCACCACCTTCTAATTGCTGTCCTTGGCTGAATAACCAGAATGTATATTCTGACAATAAGGATAATTCTGTTACTACAGAATTAAGACACAAATTGAAGAGCTGATATAAATACAATGGAGTAGAGAAATAACTTTAGGATGCAATTGTTACCAGGGCTAGAGATGAAACTGGTGGCAATTGCTTCCAAATGTTGAAGCCAAGGAAGGCAAAACAGGGAAATGCCCACACAGGAGCAGCACTGTTTAGATGAATTTCAGCATAATATGAAGAAACAGACACGCTGTTTGGATGCTGCATTTAGATCTTAATGATCAAAGAGTACCTTCTCCATCTACCTTCATTCTTCTCCCCAGAGATATTTTCCATTAAAAAAAAAAGAATAGAAATGACATTACAGTTGTGCATGGCTCCCAAAGCAGCCCCTTTTCCACATGTAGGCTTTCCATGGAGAACCAGTCCCAGATGAAAACAAGAATCTCCACATCTCAGCAGAAGCAGCAGCAGGTAGAGGAGATCCAGACTGGAAAGCTGGATCCAAGTCTTTGAGGAAGACCATGGAAAAGAGCCAGAGTGAGCTTCAGAAGATAAATGCAATATTTACTTGGGCTCCGAGATGATAAAAGGCTCGTGATGTTCATTATTCCCAGTTTCTGCAGCAAGGGAAGGGGAGGTTGCAGTGCTCGGCACCCTTTAAACAACAGCTTGCTGCAGTGTGTTTCTTGGCACGGCTCTTATTATATCTTCTGGTCCCAGTGGAAGTTCACACTTTTTAATATCTCTTATTGCTTCTGCAACTGCTGCCACCAGCCAGCAATCACAAACAGGAAGTCGTGACTCAGCAGAGCCAGAACCCACCGGCTGGCAGTGGCCAGAGGAGAGGGAAGATCCCGTGAAACACCCAGGAGGGGCTGGGGCACAGGCTGAGCCAGGACATTGTCCAGAGACTCAATTCCTAATTCAGCACTTCAGCTTACACCAAAATCTGTGAGATCAAGGCCCTGGTGCTGCTCCAGGCCTGAGTGCAGTACGAGAGGTTTCTCAGAGCTGGTCCCCAAAGCAGGGGGCTGTCACAATAGGGTAAGAGAAGACAAGGAAACCTGGACCACTCAGTCTGGTTGGCCATCCATGCTCCAAAAAGCAGAGTTTGGTTTTTTTCCAACTCTGTCAAGGAGAGGGGCACAGCAGAGGAGGCAGCCCCTTGCCGGCAGATGCCAGCGCAGCCCCCTTTGCACACCCAGGGCTGGGCTGCACTGTGTCTCACGTAGCACAGGGAGAGGATGATCTATTCCGAGCCTGGTTTTGTCTGTTTTCTAACTGTATTTAGCAGCGAGTTTACTCCAGACTGAGTCTGCGTGAGTAAGTGTGTATGTAAGGGCTGAGGATTGGCTGCGGCAGGCAGAGGGTTGCTGAGAGGCTTGTTAAGGAAGCACTACTGACCATGCAATCCAATTACATAATGCTTCAAAAAATAACCATGCAGGGAGTCATGTCTGGGCAGTGCATTTCGGCAACAGAAAGAGGTATCAAATGTCTGTCTTCCAACCCAAAGGCTGATAGTAGATTTGTGCCACAATCTGACACTGCACCTCGGCTGTAAACCGCTCTAAAGAGGAAACTTGCTTCCAGGGGAAATGTCTGCTGTTCCCTTTCAAAGCAGTGCTGCACCCTGCAGACCAACGTTATTTGAGTCCTTGTAAAATTACCACTAATCTCTGCACTCGGGATGCCTTGAATTTTATGGGTACTTGCTATGGCGGCAGCTTTGTTTTCTGGGGGTAAAGGCAAGTGCTGAGCAGGGAGAAGCAGGCACCTGGCCATCAGCAGTGGCTGTGAGGGTGTTTTCCACAGCTTTCCATCCTTACAGTATCTCTCTCTGCTGCTCCAGACAGGACAGTCATAGGGATGATGTGCAGGTTCATACCATCACACCTGTAAAGTGCCTGGAAAAAATACTGTGTTGTGCCTGGAAGAGATCCTGTCCCTGCCCCAGGCAGGAGCCTGCACTGTGCTGTGTGTTTCTTCTGCTGGGATCAACGAGGAGGGAGGGGGCTGGATCCCTGATTCCAGCCGCACCAGGGGGATCAGTACACACGCTGTGTGTTTGGGATGACTGGGAATTTAGAAAACCCTATCTCCAAGCAGCACAGGTAGTTTTTGTCACAGTAACTAATTTAAGTGCTAGGCTGCTCTGAAAGACGTCACAGAAAAGGCACATTTCTAGTGAACGAAGAAAGAGCAAACTAAGAATATTCTTGGCACGTTGTGGAGCTTTCTGTACCTGAACTTGTGTTGTTCAGTTGCTGGGAACACTTCACACAACGTAAGCCAGCTTCTGTGCTTGCAACAAATGCCTGGATTTTAACCTGTTCCCAGCCCAAGGAGCAGCAGGGCTCCCAGCTCCAGGCTGGGTGGCAGGGGGGCTTTTGCTGGAGAACCCCTGGGTGCTTCCCACCCCAGGCTCTCACTGGTCTCTGCCAGCAAGGGAGGGGACGAAGCTCGTCTGCTGCAGCTACCGCCTGGAAAATTAACACACCAGCTCCAGGGACTGCCCAGTACTCTCTTCAGAGCCAGCACTGTGCTTTAAAGCTGGGAGCCCAGAGATAAGGGTTTGCTTTACTACTCTGCCGTGGCTGTCTCTGCATTGGAGGTGGGGGAAGCCGCTGCGAGGACGGCAGCGGGGAGGAAAGGGTGAAGGCAGAGAGCTCCTGCAGCCCGGCTGCACGCTCCATCCGCTCCCTTCCTCCCATCTATTTCTAGACTGTTTACCTGGCAGGCGCACATGACCCATCCAGAAGGAAACGCTGACATCACCGCCGCCGTGCCCCCTCCCCAACACACTCGGCCCCTCTCTCCGCCGCCATCGTCCCCCTGCCCGCCCAGCCCCTGGCGTGCCGTGGGGCTGCTGCTGACCGCATCGCTGCCGTTTCCCGAGGGAGCCCAGAGACTCGTCCTGTCCGCCACCCCGCCGCGGCCTGGCACGACGCTGCCCTGCCCTGCTGAGGGGCGTGACGGCGGCCCCTGCCCCGGCAGGGACGGACCCAGGCTCAGCCCTCCTGTGACAGCAGGTGAGGCACACGTCTTAACGCCAGTGTTGCCATTCCTCCGGTGCGACAGGCTTAAACATACGGTTGCTTTTGCTTCCCAGCCAAAGCATTTTCCCAGCCCCCTCGACACCTAGGACTCAAACCCTCACGGCCCATGGCACCGGACAGACTTCACCGCTGCGGAGAAGCCGCCTCCCCACCCACCTCGCTGCCACGTCGCGTCTGTGCCGGAGAGAGCGGAGCCAGGCAAACCGCGCTGCCGGTTCCTCGCCTCTTTCGCTCTCCTCCCCGTCGGTGTGGGGATTCCAGCCGGCTGCATCAGCTTCTCCTGGCAGGCCTTGGGACACCCTGGGCCGCAGCCGGCAGCGCAGGTGCTCACTCCTGGGGGGTTATTTATCCCGGGAAGCCGGCAGCGGAGCTCTGGACTCGAGCTGCTCTGTGGAAGCCTTCTTGATGCATTTGGGCAGCGAGCCAAAGTATGCAGTTTAAAGGAAATGTTTAATAAAGACACAGGAGCCTCAAACTGTTTATTTTTCCTCACAGAAAGGTGGAAAGACGATGTCCCTGGAAACTGGCTGCTGGGCCGGGAGGCCAGAAGAGTGGTCTGTGTCAGCCATGGGGCTGAGCATGAACCTCGCCTCTTGACTCCCCTGACGGCTCCGGCCTGCACGGTCATAAACCGTGGGGGGAAAAGGCAGCCTATTAGTAACTCTATTAAGTCTCCATTAGTTAGGTGTGAACTCATTACCCTAATATACTTGGAGGTAGGATTCCACTTGCAGGACATTAGCACTGTAATAAGCACGTTTACCGCTTGGAGTGGGATGGAGCGAGGGAGAGGAGCCCCTGGATGCCTGGTGCAGGCTTGTGGCCTCTGCATCTGGACAGCAGAGAGACCTCAGTCTCCACTCCCCACAGTGATTGCCCTGTGACCAGCCCCTGAACCCTTCCTTGGGACCTCTTCTTCCTGTAGTAACAACAGGGGAGTCACTGCTTGTCCAGGAGTGGATATCCACAGGGAGGAATGTGGGCTGGATGTGGCCACACACCTGTGGGATAGGTCAAAGGGTGACCAGGGGACAGCAGGTGGAAAGCAAAAGCTGCTGGGATCTTGGGGTGAGGGGTAATCCTAGGGGTGAGCCTGCCACGGCTGGGCCATGCACTGGTGCTGCTGGTGCTGCTCTCTTACCTTTGCCTGACTTGGCATTTTTGACATGTTTGCACTTTGTGATGGGAACTGTCTTCCACTGCCTGCAAAGCTGTGCACTTCCTCACAGTGATCTAAATAAAGAGCTTATAGGAAATCAATTAATTAATAATAGATAGCATGCAGAAGCAGGGCTTCAACTGGGTTTGCCGAGTTAGCGTAATAAAAATATTATCGAATGTGGAAATCAGTGTATTTATCTTTTCAGTCAGCTTTCAGATGCCAGTGTGAGCTGCCCAAGCATGGGCCACAGCTCTGGGCCTAGGGAAGCTCCCGGGGTTGTAGGGCTGCGCTCCCTGGGGCTGCCAGGTGCCCCATGTGTCCCAGCAGTGTCTGAGTTACAGCATTGGTGAACAGGGGTCTTGCTGCATTTTAAATGTAAGAGATTTTGTGTCTGAGAGGAGGAAGTTGCAAAGAAAATAAAGAGGATGCAGAAGCCCAGAATGCTGCCTTTCAGAGGCAGCAAAAAATGAACCTGGAATATAGGGCCATCAAACAAAGCCCCTCTCAAACAGGAGCAGTTTGCCTTGCAGAAGACAAAGCCTCTGCACCATCTCCTCTGTATCCTTAGTCATAACTTAAGGCTGCACAAAAGCACAGTCCACACAGAACTCTTCCCCAAACTAACTCTGAAACCCATTTGTTCCTAAATAGGGATAAACTGTACATGATTCCTGAAAAAAACCCCATCCAGTGGCACATAAGTATGATTTTAGAAATTATTTCAGGGGGAAGCATGATTTTGTTTCTAAGATCCTTGGCCAAAAAAGAGTAAGAAATTAATGGTATTAAGTGCCTAAAAATACTCTTGAGGATCTGGGACTTGGAACAAGGGCCTGGCTTCTATTCCTAGCTCTGCCACAGACTTGCTGTCTGCACTGAAGGACCAGCCGGAGCAGCATGCAGGGTACACTGGAAATGCCCCCAAATAAAGCCATATGGGGATGGACTTCCAAGCTCACTCTGCCACTTTTTGTACTATTTTACCAGCCTGTAGAATGGGAATAAAACTGATTCACCATGAGGGAGCAGAGCATGTAAGATGTGATGTTTGTGTAAATTCTCCCGATGTGCTGTCAGATTTGCAGACAGCGGCTGTGTGGAATACCATGAAGCCATGTTCACTTACCCTGCACCACTGATCACCCTCACTGGCCCTTTACTTCCTTTCCTATTTCAATTGAATTAACGCTCACAATTCAAAACATCAGCAGGTCCAAGCAATTAGGATTACAAAAATATATTAACTGCTATAAAAGGGCTTTCTTCCTCCCAGAAAATGCAGCACCTCCTCTTGCACGTCTCCTTTTCTAATGTAAGGGTGTTGAAGTCTAATATCCTGCAAAATTTAGTGTTAAATGTATATCTTTATCCCACTGTACAGGAGAAAATAGGCATCCTTAAAAAGCAACACTTACTTTTAGCCCTGGATCACCTTTTTATACATTGTATTTTATCTATGAAAACAATCTTGTAATTTAAAGATTATTTTATGGGTTTCCATCACGTTGTTTTACTGGTATTGCATTAAGGTACCTGTTTCTGTGTGAAATGCAATACCAAAAAAATGTTTTGAGAAAATGGTGAAAGTTTCTAATATTTTAGCAACCTATAGCTGTCTGATGAGCAATGATAAGGGCCCATCAGCGAAACCTCAGCATAGTAATTTAAACTGTTAAAAAGAAGTTTCAAAATAGCACACCAGTGATAAATGGGAAAGTTTATGCCCCTGAGTTGCTTGTGAGACAGCAAGGAGCAATGAGATGGGACAGAATCCTGCAAAATGAGTTCTTTGTAGAGCCCAGGTTTTTTTCATCAGTAACAATACTCCAAGAGAAATAAAAAGACGGGCAGTGAAAACCTCTGCTCACTCCACAAAAAGGAAAGAAAGATACTGACGTTTCCATATGGGACTCTGATGAAATAAAGTATTCAAATGACTTCTGTTTACATAATATTTTGAGAAATCATGCTAATTTGCAGAATTGGCATCTGGGGTACAAGTATACATACCCTGGGAGAGCACTTACAGAGCCTTTGTGAAGCTAAGTAATAAACGCTTTGTCTTCACCACACTATTTATGGGTTGCTTGGGGGCATCCTGCTCTCTTTCTGCCCCTACCTGGGCATAAAATTATTGCAGAACTAGGTTTTAATAAGACCAACAGTAAATCTGAATGACCACACATGCACAGCTATTCCTTCTCCCCTGATCGCCAGCATTAATTATAAAGTGGAACTGTTTATACAGCACATACCGTTTTCCTGACTTCTTTCTTGTTTATGTCTAAACCTTTATGGACATAAAACTTTGGAATTTGCTTTTGGAATAAAACTGCAATTGAAGTGGCAATAACTGCGTTGGAAAACAACTTTGCTACTGCTCCCCTGGTTCTGTGGTCACAGCAGGTTTGTGCCTGCACTGGAACACTCTCCCATTGGGGTGAGTTTTTTCAGGTCATCTCCTTGCTGTCCCATCTGGATGGCTCGTTAGAAACTCCAGCTCTAGACAGCTCAGAGCAAAAAGGTCCAGTTTTTCCTCTTGAGTCCTTTCCTTTCCTTTCTACTCTCCACCACATCTTGGCCCACTATGAGCATCCCTGAACCCCTGTCAGGGGATCTGCTGTGCTCCCTCATGTCTCTGCTGCCAGGCTGGGGTTCAGTTCTCACTCCTTTCATAGTCCACTGAAACAGCAGCCACTTTGCCCCTCCAGATAAAACACTTGCCCGTGCCCTCAGATACTTCACCTCACTCAGAACTTTCCTAAAAGAAAAATTTTTCTGCTACAAAAAGTTATTACAAAACCAAGGGATGTCTGTCTGATGGCATATGCACGTGCAGATGCCAAGGAAAGTAACTCGTGCTCCACAAGCTCAAAATGATTCCTCGTCACCTGGCCTGACTACACTATAAATTAATATGTTGGCTGTTAGGAAAACCCTATTTGTTCAGTAAAAGAGACACTGTACACCCTGGGCACCATATAAAAATAAGAAATTACTGCAGTATACACAAGCAAGGTATTATGCTTGCCTTTCCTTCCCTTTACTTTATTCCCTCCATCCTTTGCTTTTCCTCTGATCAATCATCTTCCATTTACTTTCTATTTCTGTCTACAGTTTTTACCCTAATACATATCGCTCCAATATGCCACCTGCTCCAGAAGTACAAGTACAGAAGCTTTAACTGATGTGAGGGAATCACAAAAACTCAAAAGGGAGGAGAAGAAATAATTACCATAAGAAAATTAAGATGAAATTGAGCCTCTACCTGGTGTTGTCTCTTATGCCAACTCGGAAACCTTCTAGTTTCTGCCAGACTCTTCCTTTACTCTTCACATCCAACAGAGACACTTGATAGCCAGAGGAATCAAATGGACTTTGTCATGTAGACAGGTTGGGGTGGATTAGTGGCTGTTTGACCCAATCTCCCTTGCAGGTTAGAACACCTTTTAAGTCTGGTGGGCTGTGTCAGCTTGGGAATGAATAAATTCTCTCTTAATTTCAGTGTCCAGCTAGGGGAAGCTGGCCTTTATGTTAAGCCTGTCCAAATTCCTTTCCTCCTTGGCAAGGTTATCCTACCTAGAAAAAGAAGAAATTAAAAATAATATTGTGTTTGGCTTCTGACAACTTCAGTTCTTCCCCCATGTTTGTATGTTCTACTTTCCAGGGCACACTTCTGTAATGAGCTTTAACACAAAGCCCCCCAAAAGCACCCTCATAACAATGGTGAATAATTACTTATGGTAGTACTTACTGCATCATATTTTAAAAGTATCATGTAACCTTAACTAATGAAAAACCCCAAAGAATTCACTTTTTGTTCCTTTAAATAAATAAAAAAGCAAGGAGGTAAAATTATATTTATTGAAAAACTAGATATCATAGCCTTGCACAGTTACTGCAAGAAATGCTGTGCAAATAAAACCACCACAAGCTGTTTCTTCCTACATATCTGAGTTCTGGCCTGCAGGACACCCTGCTGTTCCCCACCACCCATCCAGTGCTGCCTGTGTCTGCAGGCACTGAAGCCCCCCAGCTCCCCAGGAGATCTTGTTTCTTGGCACATTCATGGCTCAGGTACCTGTTGGACCCTGACCTTTCTTCCCTCTCTCATGGGAAGGTCAGTGCTGTGCCCAGGACACTTCTCCAATGAGGATTTACAACCATTGGTCAAATGTTTCAGCAGCAGAACTGGCCCGGAGGGATGGGGAGACGGCAAGAGCTCCCTCCTGGTGGTTTTCCTCCTGGAACATCCAGCACCCTGTGGGGTCTGTGGGGCAGGCAGGGCCTTCCCAGGGCTGGGACTCAGTCGGGTGGTTACGAAGGACGACATGGCCAGAGCTGGGCACCTGCATGAGCCTTTGGTCCCACACAGACATCCCGGGTAGGCTGGGCAGGGGAGGATGGGATGAGGGGAAGCGGAAGGTCTCCAGTGCCTGGCATCTTATTTCCAACCTTACCATTCCACATGGCCGTGCATTAGCGATGGGCAGTGCTGGCAGATGGCAAAGTTCAAGCCAGGCTAATTAAACATACTGAGCTAATAACCTTCCATTTTGGGACTGGTATAATTCATAATTTAATGTATTGCTGCTGAGACATTAACCTTTCAACAACTGGCACATTGCCCACAGCAGCCTGAGTGCTGACCATCTTTCAGGAAAATATTATTGTTAAAACAGGTATAAATCATTCATGGCTTCAGCTTTTGTGTCAAACTGTACATGAAAATAAGTAGTAGGCTGTGTAATTTATTTACCTTTTTTTGGATATTCTTATGATTTCATGATCGTGTTTGGTGATTCATAAACACTGGCCAAATGCCATTTTGTTCTCACTTTACCTTTTCAGTATTGCAGTGGTTATTCTGATTTTCATCTTTAACAAGTTCAAGACTGGTGCAGAATTTCTTGATCCAGGCACAAACATACTCTCATTTTAAGAAGGATAAACTTATTTTAAGCTAACTCCACAGTGTCCAACATGATTATTGAGACTACCAACTTTTTACATTTCTGCATTTTGCTAAAAGAAATGCTTCTTTTCAAATGAATGTATAAAGACACAGATTCCAAGACTCCTAAAAATAAAGCACACAGTGTACACAACTACATGAATGTTTTCTGGCTGAAACTGACACAGGATACTAGAAAGAAGAGGCTGTAAAAAGTTGGAAAATTCTCAACAGCCCCGGAAAGCACTAAGTCCAACTTGAACACCTGGTTACTGGAATGGTCTTATAGACCCGGGAGTCCCCTGCACTGAGTTTTGGGATGCTGCTGGCCATTCACATGAAATTTTGTAGCCCATACTACCTCTGCACTGAGTTTTCTTTTCTATCAAAAAAAGAGAATCAGAGCTAATGGGTCACCAGACAACCATATCACAAAGGTTCAAGCCATATTTAGGGGAATCTTTCTGCACATGCACACGGGAACTTTCTGCTAGATGGACAACAGCAAGTGAAGTCTCCTCAGGATAGAAAATGAAGTGAACCCTCTCTCTCTGCTCCTAGACACCTCTGGTAATTCACATAAATATAACTCTCACACAGGAAGCAGCTGGGCACCAAACCTGCACTGGGGTGAGAGCTGTGCTTCACATTTCACAATGCTAGTCCCAGGGCAAAGAGCACAGGGCTTTTGTCAACCCATGGCTGTAGAATTTGCATTTCACTGTATTACTGTTCAGGAATTTCAGCCTGAGTAAACAATAATAACACAACATCTTTTTTGTGTTATTCTTTACAGCCACGGGTACAACCTTGATTACATCAGTGATGCACAAAGTGATGTCTGCTGCAGACTGCAGAGATGCTGGAAGAATAACTCCAAAATTAATGTGTTGTGCCTCTCACTCCCAGTCCCATAGTGGTCTCTAACCATAAAGCTGGCATGTTCCTACCAGCTCTCCTTCAGAAGTAGCTAGGAGGAAGCCCACACATTGTAAACAGTTTAATAAAGATCACTCCATATCTCTTCTAATCAAATGGTGAACAAAGATGGCCAATGCTCAGTCAAAAGAGGAAACTGTATTTCTGTCTCTGAAGATACATTAAAGATGAGACTAAAAATAATCCTAAATAGATGGTGAAGAGCTCATCCATTTGAAAAATTCCTCTTTATGAAGAAGTTAACTAAGAAATCACCAAGAAGTTATTTGTAAACAAGTCTGTCCATATTAAGTGCTCAAGCTAATGCAAAGACCATGAAATTTAGGAGGCATAAGAGAAAAAGAGAGTGACATCAGCATTCTTTGTTTAAGGATTCTCAGTATTCACATGGTCACTCACCAGACTATGAGATCAGTGCCAGAACAACTGAAACATAAAGCATATCAACCTGCTTAAGGGAACAGCACTCAGATACTCATCAGGAAAAAAATTATTTTGAAGGTTCCTCTGATACCTTCTTCATACTGAAAACATACAGTGTTAGCCCCTAAACTTTCTATTTCTACATTGTTAATGATACAACAGCCAGCCTTCCTCTCCTACAGGTGGTAACTGCCTCCATCATTCCATACCCACGTTACCCGTGGCCCTGGACTCAGCCAGTGCGCTCATACTATGGATTTGAGAAATCTCACAGAACCAGCTACACCTGGATAAACCCCCAATACCTCCTTCTTCCATGGACCATATAGTGTCTTGCATTTCACTCCCTCTGCTGGCTCCATCCTATACATCAAATGAAGTTTTTCTATATCCTAAATTAGTTTAAGGGTGGGATACCTAAAAGTTCACCCTGATCTTCAGGTTCCAGGGTCTGCTCATCTCTCCTCTTCTGACAGACACTAGGGATGGCAGAGACAGCTACCAGGCTATGACATGGTGGGCTCAGTGCAGAAACATGCAGGTCTTGTGCAGCTACAGGTACCTGCAGCCATGGCCAAGTGCCACGAGAATCCACATGCATCCTGCCAGCACCAGCTGCCTTCATGTACCTTCCAGAGAAGCCAGGAGTATATTGAACTGCCTTCCCTGGACACTGCTCTGCAGCATGCTCCTGGAGTTTTATCCTGTTTCCACGTGACACTGATCATTCCTGATGACACGGCCCTTACTCCAGTGAGGGGATGAGCCTTCTTCTCTCTCCTAGGAAAAATAAAGAGGACTTCTGCTTCACCCTTGCAGTGATACCTCTCTTGGTTTGCACTGTTTATTCAGGATTATTTTCACATCTGCATTGCCAACTGCACAACAGGAAAAACACTAGTTTTGAGTTGGTCAGAAGAGGCAGTGAAAAAGGACATGTGCTGTCCTTGTCAGTGGAGCAGCAGGCAGTGCCACTGCCAACTTCTTCAGCTGTGTCTCTGAGCCAGCCAGCATCATCTTCCTCCTGTTTGGATCAATCCTGGGCCAAGCAGGACAGTTCTGGTGGACACAGTGAGGTGCATGCTGTAGGCTTGCTGAGGATGCTGGCTAAGGGCTTAGTTACCCCTGACCTCACGGTCTGTGAACAAGGAGGATATGCAATAGCCAATAGAGTAAAAAAAAACCATTATGCACTTCATACTAATCTCACAAGACACCAGCTACCCCTACAGAGATGTCAGTCTGCTCATCCTGCTGTGATCTGGAAACTCACTAAGGCTGCTGAAGAGTCAAGAAATTAAAAATAAACAACTAGTCTTGTAAGCGCGTGAGAATTTTTTTTTCTTCTTAGCTTCCTATAGCAAACTATTATTTGCTTTCTCCACATAGTTCCTGTTGAAAAGGAAATGTACATCAGCCTCAGCTCCCTTCTCTGCATAGAGACACATATTCTTCCAGGGGAAATGTACTGGTGTTCAAAAAAAAATTAAAAATAAATACTTCAAATCTGTAGCATTTTTAGAAACACACACCTCTTAAGTTCCCAATGACATGAATGTTAACAATCTGTGGGTGCATGTTGTCGTTGCCATGGCTGTGTAAAGACCTGCAAAGTCAAGTGCTTCCTCCGTGCTCTCAGGCAGGAATACCAGCCCTCTTAGGCAATGCTCACTGACACAGCCCTGCCAGGCAGAAGTATTCTTGTGCAATTTTTTGCTTTCCCGTAGCCACGTGACTTTCCATGGCAAGAATTACTCAATGTCCAGTTCCTGTCTGAGATGTCCTATCCAAAGTATTCAGAATGAGTTTGAAGCAAGTTGCGTATCTACAACTTCTGCATTTAAGTAGATATTTTTGTGAGTTTTACAAGTGGAAAACTGAGATTTTTTTTTTTAAAGAGTGGAAGATGCTGCAGGTCTGCCAGCACCAAATATCCCCAGTGGCTGTCTAAAGCTGGAAAGAACCATTCGAAAAATCAGATAAGGGCTGTATACTGGGCATGAACCCTGCAAACCATTAGTGCTTTTTACCAGGCACACATTCACCTTGCCACAGAAATGAGTCTTGCACCTCACTGCTCAAATTCAAATAGTCATCTGCAGCTATTTTAGATATCAGATTTGTTCCTTGGGAACTTAGCAGGCATCATACCCCAAACTAAGGCAGAAGTTGCTTCTATGCTGTGGTTATAAGGGAGTTAAAGTTCAGGTTTCTAATTGCTCTCTTGAGGCCTTATTACTTGTTGATTAAGTCCTTTTGGGAACAGCATCAAACCTATAATAATAAACACTCATTTCACCAGAAAGTTTGTAGCTGCTGCAGCAGCCCTGCAGCCCTCCTGCCTCTGCAAGCAGCACAGGTATAAACTGAGTCCAAGAAGTGTTCATAACTTCTCCCAAAGGCTTTCTGGGCTGGCGTGTCTGATCTACGGGAGTTTTACCAGCCGGGATAGGAGATGCTTCTTCACCTCTGTCAAAGGCTCTTGCTCCTGTGTGTGCTCCTCTCCTCTCTCCCAGCTTGCAAACCAAAGAGGCAAAGCAGGGGCTGGTTTGGGAGGTGTCTGCGAAGAGACATCTGCTAGCATGCCCTCAAAACAGTTGCTGCTTTCCTAAATGTTGGCAGGCTGGGAGAGCAGCAGGTCAGACTGCCAGGATGCTGCTGTTGGCCCATCAGCTCTGGGGAGATTCCTCCCACTGATGTTTTTAGTGCTTTATTTCCATGCCATGTTAGTGCACCTGAACAGGACTGATGGACTCAGCTGTGATCCTGAACTGTGCTTCATGCTTCAGCAAAATAATCTGATGGATCAGGATGTTGCTAGAGTTTCTGGGCTATCCTCTTGGTGCAGGGAGGTCCCCCTCCTCCTGTGGGGAGCTGCAGCAGGGCCCGGGGCTGGGTCTGGGACTGCTGCATCCCACCAGAGCATGTGGGGACACGGCCCCCAGACACCAAACTGCAATAGAAGGGGGTCTGCTGGTGAGAAGCTGTGATGGATCAGGCATAAGCCACCCACCTCCCAGCTACTCATTTCCATCCCTGTTTCCAATCAGCACTCATGTTCTTAATTTTCCAAACCACAACATTTTCCTAACTAGAACAGTTTGAGGTGCAATTTGCAGCCTAGGCACTTTGAAAGTATTTGGAGAGCATTGTTTTTACAGGCTGGATTTCAGAGGGGATGGGGAAAATAACATGGTCTTGTATAATCTCAGGCAGGAGAGAAGTTGCTGTGAGGCTCTGATGTCTGTGAGGCTCTCAGGCAGGGCACTGGGTCTCCTTGAAACCCCTCCATAATGAATTAGCCTGAAATAGGAGTAGGTGTTTATCTCAAGTCGTTGCCTCAAATAGCCAGCTACCTGTTGGAAGAAGGATCTGATCGATGCAAACTCAGGCAGCCATGCGTGAGCTGTTACACAGTGGTTAGTATTGATCAGAGCTAACGGCTGCCGATAGGAATGTGGAGTGGACTGACAGGCAGAGAAGAGGGAAGGAGGAAACGGCCTTCGCTGGTGGCAGACGTACAGAGGAAAGCCAATAAAAAGTCAATCCCACTTAACTGAATGGCTGCTAACTAAATATTTTTTGGGGCCAGAGCCTTCCCAGATAGCAGCTGGAACGTCTCTGCTCCGGAACTGAGACATCAAGTGAGTGTGGCATCGACAGCTGAGATAAGAGATGCTCATGATGGCTGATGGAGCAGGAGAGCCCAGCAGGCCTGCATGCTGAGCCTGGACACCAGCCCCACACACTGAGCCTGGACACTGGCCCCACATACAAATTTGCATCTTATAAAGGTGATGCACCACATTATGAAATTTGACAGATGAGAGGTGCTCAGCAGCACAGTGGCATCACCGTGTGTCAGGAGGAGACCAAAGAGCTCTCCTGCAGCAGTCTCCTGCCTCCTCAGCACATCAGGACAACTTATTGTCTTTCTGCATGGCTCGTACTAGTGCTGCCTTGGGGTCTGTTACCTGGTACAGACATGCACTGTCAAAGAACACGAAGCAACCCAGGATTGCTTGTCCTGGGGCCAATACTCAGTGTTTGCACCACGTTTCAAGGGCAGCATTTAGTGAAGTGGATCAGTGCATAAGGCACCTAAGAGAAAGTAATTCTCCAACAGTTTGATTAATAGGGTCACAGTTATAGCTTCAGTTCAGGTTCAACCTTTTTAACATTTTATTATTTTAAAGAGTAATAAATCAGGACAGCAGGACAAGACAGCTAGAAGAATGTCCCTGTCTACCCATCTGTTCATAAAGACAGTGGGTCACAGGATATTGGTTTCCAGGATTGGGGAAGATGATATTGGAAAATCTGCTGGAGTGGAGTTAATAACAGAGCAAGCAATTCCCTGAGGAAGGAAGAGGAGTCTGGATGCTGGTCAGTGTGTCCTACAAGCTGGGGTATTGATGAGGGTAGGAGCAGGTCTGGGATCCCAGGGACCTAAGCAGGGTGGGACCTAAGCAGACTGCAAGAGGAAAGGCAGCTGTACGATGCTGCCAACCATCCCAGAGTAAAGTGGGATGCTGCTCTTTGTGATGGAGAACGTGAGCCCATTCCTACCCTTTCAGCACCAGCAGTAGCTGAATGAAGCTCACCACATAGGTCTTTAATGAGCTCAGTATTCCAGTGATGGAATACAGCTCCAGAATCGTCATGGGAGATGACAGATTCAAGAAAGAAATGCCATATCCTGTAGGTCCAGTACAGACTTCAAAGAGCAAAAAAGCAGAAGCTTTGCAGTTCAGTTTGTAGGAAGTGATACAGATGATACAGATGGAAGAAAGTACCGAGATGTTTTTATGAGATTAAAAGAATAAGAGAAGTAAGTGTAGAGGTTCAATCTCTGATGAAGCTGATAGGGAGACCACAGGAACATGAACTTGAACAGGAAGGGGAAGGACTGGAGGTGGTGAACCTGAATCTTGACTTGTTAGGAAGGAGGGACGGAGAAAGAACAAGAGATCTGAAGGGATAAAACGGACAAATCAAATACTAAGCAAGCCTGTTATGGCAGTCTTTATATGGACTGAAACGTGTGGGATGACACAAAGAAGTGTCTGCAGTAATCAGAGCAAGAGATGACAGGGCCCTGGAAAATAGGTTTTGCATTTGAACAGAGAATGATCAAGTCATTCAGAAATTGTGAAGGGTAAGAATAAAACTGGAATTATGGTTTGGCCATAAAGTCAAAAACACCATGGAAAAGTAATAAAAATCTGGTGAACGTAGAACATACTTTTTTTCTCATATCCACTGGTTTGTTATGTGCAATGCCAATTTAGGGATAGCACATACAGATGCAAATAAATTCATGTAGAACACAGTAAGAACAAGTCAGACTAATGTTTGAAATTTTTTTGCCCTACATTTATAGCTTGTTTCTTATACTGCAGAGCAAAGCAAGTTTTATATAGAACAAACATTTCACTGTTTTCCATCTTACTTTAACAGGATTTAATTTTACTTTTAAATTTTAATTAGTTCCGTGAGCAGGCCTGGCAGTCCTAATGCATAGGCATTAAAACTTGCAAGCCATTTGTTGTTATAACTGAAAGACCATTAGAAGATACATAAGTCACAAATCAGGGACCTGATTATCAAAATATTGTCAGCAGCTGGACTCTTCAGATGAATGCATCTGTATTTGTATATGTTGATATTTTGGTTGTTCATAAAACAAAGCTCTTGTCCTCAGTCCTATTACAGGCTGGTTTGCTCTATTAAAGGTGTTTGGCTTTCGTGCAGCTTTTGCAAGCTGAGCTGCCTGGGCCACAAACATTAACTGCACATTCACATTCAGAAACCCTACCATTCTTATACACATACTTTTCAAAGATCAACACTTTGAAACCTTATACTTACTTTTATATTAATTTTAATAAAAGTGAAATGTGAGATTTAGGCCACTTTCTGACAGTGAACCTTTAATTACATAGCTCAGGCACTGTCCCAGCCAGAAAACTGTCTCCAGCACGGGCATACCACTTGCTGGACAAACTAAAGTGATTTGGTGAAGAAATCAGTTCTATATTTCAGCATCTTTTTCTGCTAAATACTCTGCAATTCAAAACTGGATTGAAATCTACAGCCTATTTGATTCTGCTTTCTTAGCAAGCTGCATCCCTACAATGTGTTACATTGTTCTGTTTTGAAGCCAACACAGTACAGGAAAAACTAATGAAATCTATTAGACTTACAGTACAAAAGAGGAGAGATTTCTCAGAAATACTGCACACACACAAAAAAGCACAGATTAAAAAAATGGAAGCAGCAGAGAACAGCAACTATGTGCTACAAAAAGATAAATACAAAAAGCTCAGCTCTCTCTTATAAGACACCCACAGTCTCCATCTGTCATCTCAACCCTTCCTCTCCCAACTGTTCTTAAATTAAATGAATGCTTCTAATGGGAGACTTTCTCATGAAAGCTTATGAGAATTCATCCAAAGACAAATTAAAACAATGCAGTGTAATCAAGCAATTCACCTCTCTAACAGGTTTCCTGGCTTCAGCGTTCACATTTACAAAAGAAAAAAGCAACAATAAGACAGACACAAACATACACAAAAAAAAAAAAAAAAAAAGAAAAAAAAAAAAAGTAAAGAGCAAACCTTTCATTGACTGAAGCTGATATAGATGGGGCTCACTCTCTGCAGCCACTCTTACAGTTGTATAGCTGAGACCAAAGGTTATTTCAGTCTGTATAAGAAACCACTGTACACATCTGATTTAATTATTTTGTTCTTTGTAGGCTTTCGGTGTTTGAACATGTCTAAATGGATCAGCAATGCTAAAACAATATTTTTTTACTTCATGTAAATAAAACTAGCTTGGGCTACTGAGTCTAAAGTATTTTTAAGTGATGATGAGGAAAGAATATTTTATCATTTCAGTTGCTTTTAGCATCCTATCTAGCAACCTGTTCATGTCTGGACATGAATTACAGAGCCAGTCTTTTTCATTTTCACTTTTGTTTCTGGTCAGCTTAATTATGAGGTTGCTGTGCAGTAACAAAATTCTTCAGTATTTGGGTTGACTGGATTTAATTTCTATCACTTGTAGCCTTGATAGACCAATTAGCAAATCTGTAATGAATTATTTCTATTAAAACTGGGTCTAAAAGAGGACACTTGAAAAGGAAATAGATGGCAAATCTGGATGCAATCACCTGTCAGTGCGTTCTGAATAAAAGGTGTGACTTCACTCTGTATTTCACTGTTTTGCTCTTTGAAATCACAGCAAGTAGTCTGATGCCAAAAAGGCTGTTTCCTTAGCTAACAGTCCCACTAAATTTAGACCTAGCAGCACAACAGAACTTAGAAGACAAACCACCTCCTGCCACCCTGGAGAAGTTCCCAGCACCAGGGAGAGGTGAGGCTGAAGGACATGTGGTTGGGGCATTGCTCATCAGCAGCCAGAAGGTCTGTGACCATCACTGTAAGCAGGTCCTTGGCCACGGAAGCACTCAGGAGCATCCTGACCTGCCAGGGAGTGCAGGAAAAACTAGGCAGCCACAACCAGCTGCCACAACACTGGTTGTGTAAACCAAAGGCTTTGTCTTCAGCCATCCCTGGGTCCAGACCTCTGCTGCTGTGGCTGCTTCGTCTCCTCTCTCTGGGTCTCAGCACCTGACTGCAGCATGTGCTGAAATGATGAGTCCCCTTGGATTTTCTTCTCTGCTTGCTTTAATCTTTCTTACTCCCTCATTGTTCTTTCTCTCTCTTTACATGATTTCTGCACTCCCCTTCTTCGTTATCAAAGTCACTTGGCTGTTCGAGTTCACAGCGAAAGGTAACTGAAATCCTCCCGGATTCCCCAGTCTCTGTTATTTTCTCTATGTGCTATTTCACAGTTTCTTTTACTCAAGTCCCTCACTGTTGTACTTAAGCACTGTGAGTGACAGAAATCCAATGCTGACCACTTCATTATCTGCCGACCTTGTCCCCCTGGCCTCCTGCCCCTCCATCTCTCTTGGGCAGTTTGCCCTATGTCGCAAGTCCTTGTTAAAGGTCAGGACCCCAAACCATCAGAATTGGTTGTGTTGTTTTACTGTATCACCAGAGAAATCAGGCCTGTCGGATCTCATTAAAGCCCTATTTATGGGTGGAATGCCACTCCTGGAGCAGGATGAGCTGCTACCTTTGAAACGCAATCTTCACCAGATCCGATCAGCATCGTGCAGGGATTATATTCCACCAGTCAATCTCTCATAATCGCTCCCACCCTTATTGGCATGGCTACTGCTGTCCCTGCATGAGAAAGGAAATCCTCTTAAACAAATACTCTCAGAGGGAGTAAGACTCCACTTCCCTGTGAAGAGGGGCAGGATCAGACCTCTTGGAGGACAGGTGGCCACCAGGCTGGCGTGGAAGAGCCTGATCAAAAAGTCCAGTGTGTTGGGCTGCTATTCCTGTAGAAGCAAGCCATAGAGACACTTCAAACTTAATATAGTGCAAATAATGGAAAAGCGTTAACTGATCCTCTCAACACGCCTTTGAAAGGAGCAGGACCTGTCACCACCACGCAGGAGCAGGGAAGTGACGTGACTTCCTGAGCATGACATCGCGAACCAGCGGCAGTACCCGAACTATAATTATTCCCAGCCTCATAAGAACTTCTTCAAATGGTGACTCTTGCCAGCTGCTTATGTGACATGACTACTAAAATGGAGGGAGCCTCTCCCATCAGGCTTAGCCCTGGTTCTTAGCCCAGTCATCACAGTGCTGGCAATGCACTGAGGAGTTTCCAGAGAACACTGTCAGGTGAGCCAGGTGGTAAATAACACTTTGCTTCACGTCTTTAAGAAAGTTTTGGTGCAGCTATGTGTGGAAAGGATAATTTCCCCAGTGCACAAAGCTGAAAACGATGCCAACCTATTACATGAATTCTGAAGACAATGAGAAATCTCAGCTGCCTAAATGACAATAAGTCATGAACACAGAGACTAACAAAAATGATAGGAATACCGTTAAGAGCCAAATCATATCCAGAAAGAAGCAAAGTGATCTCTGCACAACATGACAGGATGGCAGAGGCAGAACATTAAATCCCCAAAATGTAGATGTTTCACTTAAATGAGAGATTTTTAATGATTGCCTGTTCTGCCACACAAGCTCAAAGTTGTGCACTATGGGGTCCCATGTCATGATTTTTCTCTAATGCATTTAAAATATTTCAGCATTCTTTGCCTGAAACATCCTGCCTTGTTAGCTGATGTTCCTTTTTAAGTTAGGGAAATTCAGCTGATATGCAAAGGAAGATGCTGTTGCTGTTAAACCCAGCAGAACACAGAGGGAAAGGGAGTGATCATCTGAGGAAAGAGGGGACAAATCTCTCTGGAGTGAGCAACTAAAAGGGCAACCAAGCCTAGACACAAGGTTTGGATTATGTGTTTGTACCATCTTCCTGGGGGTTTTGTTATTAAACTTGATGCCAAGAAGGAGGATGAACCTGGATGTGGGAAAGGCATGGCTCACCTGCAGTATACAGCAGAAATTCATATACAGCTTGAAAATTCGTATGAAAAAACAGCATGAAAAGATGAAAAACTATGAAATCCTTAACTAAATGCGAAAAGGAGAAGATCTTAACAAGTCTAACAGACAGCTGTAAAGCTAAGCACATGGAGATTTACCAACTCAAAAACCTGAGAACATGGTGGAGATTACAGGGAAACATTTTGCCTCCTGTGTCAGGCAGGGGCATTTGCATTTTTCAGAGAGTGTGTAAAAGAGGAATAGAACATATACAAGGGGTGCCATAGCAAACAGCCTTAACTAAACTGAGCACACTTTTTTACTCCAGATTCTCAGGCAGGTTCTGGGAACTGAGAGAACTAGAGTACCACATGCATGAAAAAGCCAGATCTGCTTTCAGGGTAGGTCACTAATTATGGTATTTTTACACCCATTTGGGTCAGCAGGGTCATAAAATATGACCTTCCCATTTTGCAAAGTTTTTTCTAAGTCATTCCCCTAAGAGCTTCTTTAATCTTTCTTAACCTGAAACAGTGGGGCTATCTCTGTTGGCCTCCTTTTCAGTTTTCATGCACATTTACAGAAGCTTACTGAAAAGGTGTATGGTTTTCAATAGGAAAAGCAGAACTAAATCAGGCTAAAGCATATTTTAATTTAATTTAATTCAATGCAATCTTTGCTATTACTGAAAATATACAAATATGATATCTGATACTGTTTAACATTTCGATATTCGCTCAGCTAGCAATGCCTTAGGAGAACAAGTGACTCCAGAGGAGGGACCTCTCCTGCCCCAGAGAAGCACAAGGCAGTCTGCTCCCTGCAGCTCCCCTTCTCCATCTGGCTGCAGCAGATTTGCTGCTTGACTGCAACACGGAAACTATCTGTCAAGTCCAAAGCAGAAAGAGCGTTTGAAAGGCAAACATGATCTGTGATCAATATCCTAACAAATCCAAAGGAAGCCCCAGCTCCCGAAGGGTTAATCTGAAGAAGAAAAGGCATCCACATGTTTAGTGAGCTAATGTGTTTATTGATGGGGAGGCCTTTAAGCCCTCAACAGGGAAAAGCTTAGATAAGTGACGGGAAGTTCAAGTCAGACAACCTGGTTTGGGTGGAACATGGTTACGTTTTCTGAGTGATTTACTTCTCAGACTCCTGGGGTCTCCTCCTGCAGGTGTCTGCACCCTCCTGGAGCAGAGCCAAGCCCACCCTGGAGCAGGGATGTCCCTGGACACCTAGCCCCAGTGGAAAGATGTTAGGACAGAACCCATGCAGTTCATGCCAGGGCCTTTCAGCATGGTCTGATTGAGTCTGGCACTTGAGTCTGTTGTAACCATCCATAAAAATCCTGCCCTCAAACCCCACTCAATTTCTATGGTGGTGTTCTGCAACCTACAACCCACCCACTGCTAAGAGCACATCCCAAGGCAGCATCCCCACCCCCTGGAGCTGGCTCCCCCCTCTCACACTGCGAGGCCATCCCTGGCAATCAGCACAGCTGCTGTGGGATGGACACCCCTGCCCAGGGCCATGCCGAGGAGTGGTGTTGGACCACCTCAACCCCCCACCTCACTGCCCTGGTCATTGCCAGGGTCAGGGGTCAGGTGTCCGCTGCTAATGGAGTGTAAGCCAACATTGTCCTCAAATTGCTGGAGCAAAGGGACAATGCCCACCTCCTGCTGATGGCCCTGCCCCAGGGGAGAGGGTATCGGCTTTATTGGAAAACTGCCAGTCTGGGAGGTGATGGAAGCAGCTGATAGCAGCTACAGCGGTGGCTGCCGGGGAGCTGGCCCCATGGAGCTGCCTGTTGATGGCTGGGTTTTCCTCACTTGATGAATCTCCCCAGCTCAGCCCTGTTTGCCAGCTCTGGGAAGCTCTGGGCTGGCTCTTCCGGCCTGACCAAAAACTGCCAGTGGCCAACTAAGGAGCTTCCACAATGGCATTCACTGCTTCACCACATGGCACTCAGCACCCCACCACGCAACAGCCAGACCCTGTGCACTGGCACAAGCATCCTGCAGTCAGACCAAGTGCAAGGGAACCATGGATTGCATATGGTCCCTTCTGCCTTCTGCACTATCTGAAAGTGCTTTTAAAACACAAGAGAAATATTACAAAAGCGAGAGGTGAGAGACACTGGCAGAATTCTGGATAACAGTAACATCAAAATTTTGATAAACGTTCAGGTTTTTTTATCTATCCCAGGCCATAGTATGCGCCTCATTCAAGAAATGACTGAAAGGAGGACTCAGTAGATTTCTCTGCTCTTCTGTTGACAAAACTCCTATGATTGCAGGTACCAGAGCTGCTGCTGTAAAGACGTAATGATGCTGTATTCATCACAGAGTTCTAAGACCTTGCCATATTGGGAAAGTATTGTAACTGAACTAGATACATCACATTTCTACACTAGTTAAGAGATTATAAGAAGATAAATTAAATTAATGGTCCATCTAGCCAATATCCTGTCATCAACAGAGACCAGCAACAGAGCCCTGTAGGCAAGAGTATGAAATAAGCGAGCAGGCAGTGATGCTTCCCCAGAAGCCACCAACAACTCATGATTAAAGGATTTTCTGAACCACAAGTCGTGTTCCAATTTTTAGTAGTCCTCAATGGATTTTCCTCTCATAAAGCTGCTCAGCTGCTGTTTGAACTCTCGTTCTGCCTTGCTACAGCAGAGCTGTGCAACATAATTTTGTCTTGTGTGAACAGCTTCATTTCTTTGTCTGCTTGTTTTTAACTTTTTGGCTGCAATTTTCATTTGATGGCCCCTCATTCTTGCACCGCAACAAGCAGCATTCCCTACTTACCCTATCAATTAAATGACAACTCTCTGATGGTCACAGCATTGCAAACCAGTTGTCTCTTTCAGACTGGTGGGACCCAGACGGCTCAGAAGTGTTCCCTACTGATCACCCTTCTTGCACCCTTCTGAACTTCACCTACTCTCTTATACCTTTTCTGTGATGATAGGATCAGAATTGCACAGATTATTTGAGAGGTAAGCACATTAAGAGAAGTATAATCACAATGATCCTTCCATTTTTTCTCTAATTCTTTCCTAATTCCTTACATTATTTGATCTTTAGATTGCTACTAAACACCGTATGATATACACAGAGAACTATTTATTGTAGCCCCAAGATCTCCCACTTGGGTGGTGACAGCTCCACACTATGAGTTGGGCTCATCCTTTCTTGTCAATTTTTAATGGGGGATTCCTGATTTCATGGCTGCTGTGGAATCATAGCTGATAATTTGCAGGTTTTAATTTTACTTTGGGAACATTGTGTTACACCGTCAGAAGCCTTTCAGTCCTGGTCCTGGAAGCACTGATTATCAAGAGATGCCAGTGTCCCAAGTGCATACTCAGGAAACAAATAAATACCCTGGAAAATTGTTCCCTATAGGCTTGGCAATCTGGTTTAGAACAGATGTGTGGAAGTGTGTGAGGAGCATCACCACTGCTGCCTCGAGGAGGAGAAGGGGCAAAATACATCCTGGCACCACTGCCAATGAAAGGTGTCCACTGGAAACACTTGCTTTTGAGACATATTCCCTGCAATACAGTAATCTTTTAGTTACTTGTGCCAGTGCCCGTTCCTGAAGATACTCAGGATCTCACTACGGATTAGCTGCAGGCAGAAGAGAAGTCAGAGGAGGTCAGACGCTCAGAAAAAAAAAGGAGATGGTAATGACCTGTGATTCCTTATCACTGGTAGTACCCACCAGCCTTACATCCCACAGAGGAGAGGGCTTGGCAGCATGCCCACGCACTGCGTGTTGAGTTTTCAGAGATGGGTTGTTGGGGATGATGGTGGCTCCTGGCAGACACCTCGGGACAGCTCTGCAGAGCGTTTGGAGAGCTCTCCCAGTCCCAGGGCCATAGCAGGAGCCTGCTAGTCCTGTACAAAGTTGAGGAGATGGGATGCTGATTGACCAGGCTATCAAAGGAGATGCCATCGCTGGTTCCTGCTGCTCAGGCTTCTCCTTGCCTCCATTTGCATATTCAAGGATTGCTGCCAATGCCTGGCTGTCAGAGATGGTGACAGTTGTGGGGTTTTTTTAGCTTTATCAAGGGGGATTATTTTTAACCCAAATTATTTTGCATTGTAAATGTTTAAATCCACATCAAATCCAGATTAATGCATAAAATAGTCCAACAGGGTATTTACTGGGAAAAAAAAAACCACAAAACAATAAATCAAATTATTATGGCAAGCTCCCATCTGAAGTGTTTGAGAAAGTCTGAGATTTTGGCTAAAATATCACTTCAAGGAGAAGATTCAAATAAACCTCTCTGCTAAACGGACAAAGTTTACATACAAACTGGAACCCTTAGTACTTTTTCACAACATGACTGGAATTAATAATGCAGATAAATCCTAAATAAATCAGGATTAGTGCTAACTACGTCTTGAGGTTTAATACGCTCCACGAAAATGAAAGGGGGCTGGTGGGGGAGGAAGGAGCTTTGCCTTAAACCTTGCTGGGGAGCGAGCAGAGCCAGGGCGGGGCGGAGGGCCGGGGCGTGGGGACCCCCGGGACAACCGAGCATGGCAATCAAAGCGCCTCTGATGACTGCCGCCCGCGCTGGGGACGTGTTCAAAGGATCTTCTCTGGCCACAGGCTGCCTGAGGTCACAAGTGAAATGCTGTTGTGGGGCAGGGGGAGGGGGTGTCTTGGATTTTTGGACAGCCTGGCTGTTTGGATCTGTTTTCAGGAGGTCAGCCGGATTGCAGTATTTTACTGTCTTATCAGCAAAAAGATTAAATTTCCCTTCGTGGTTAAAGAGCTCAGCCCCACTCTGAAGGAAAATATAAATAAAACTGCCAACACAATCGCCCTAAGTAAAAGCTGCCACAGCGTGCCGGCTCCCTGCACAGCCGGGGACCTGCTGACCTCTGCACTGCTGGGATGTCACGGCCCTCCCAACCTCCTCCTCCTCGGCAGTGTTGGACGCAGGGCTCTGTGTCCAAGGAGAAGGGTTAAAACCGTGGGGGTCTGAGTGGATCTGGGAGAGAGGGATGGCCGGGTTGGTGGGGTTGCTCCCACCATGTCCGTGCAGCTCTCTGGGACTGGAGCACGCGTGGGTGAGGACAGTCCCCTTCTGCTGGACCAAGCCAGGCCTGATGAAACACTCTCACTCTGATATGAAAGTAGATTTTAAAATTTTCTAAGTCACAGGGGAATAGAAAAATGGTTATTTTTCTGTCCACTGTGTCACCCAGAAATTCATTCTGTCCCTCTCTGTTCCTGCTCTCTCCTTGCACATCTGTTTGCTCTCTGCAGCACTGTATGCCTCAACTGTGAGACTGGGCTGAAAAATCTGTGTTGGTTTAAGAACCAGCTCTTCCCTGTTGGGCACTCTCTTGGCACACACACAGCTCCGAGGCCGACGGGATGAGGGCCTGGCTGAGCTGGTGCCACAGATGGCTACCTACCCACACCTGTGCCAAAGAGATGCCCCACAACACCCACCTGTGACACGCTGTTGCCACCACCCCTGCCCGCTGCACAGGTAAAACAAAGGGCACAAAACAAGGCTCAGAAATGGGAAGCTTGTGTGGGATTTTTTTTACCTCCCAAGTAATCTTTTGCATATAACTCAAGGATGAATTTAAGCACTGCTTCCTTCCTGCTGTTAGCAACGAGTCTGTTGGATGGGTGAGACACCTGGGACAACTTCTGAGGAGGAATGAATTTACCTGAATCTAAGAAAAGATTTGTTAGTTTTGAAATTAATATTTTAGTGGTATGGGGAGGACTGAGGTAAAGAAATAAACAAACGTGCCAGCAAAATGCACATACCTAACAATGCTGAGAAATAACCCAAACTTTCCCCCTAAGCAGTTAGTTAGCTAAACTTTAATGGTAACTTCTTGGTTTGGATTTTATGTGAAATATTTACATATTATTAAACATTGACCAGTAAGCAAACAGAGGAGATTTCCAATAATTTTTAAATATTTCAAAACTGGAAGTCATCCTATGCTATACTACCCACAGCAAAGTGCCAGCAGGCAGCAGTCCTATTGCTGATGTCAGTCGTTAAGGTTCTTAAACCCAAGATGTGCTGTGAGAATGAACACGTGTCTCCAGTCTCTTTGAGATCAAGCCTGTAGATCTGCACTCAAAGCTACAGAGCTTCCGAGCTGAGATGATCCTGGCTGGGCTGGTGACACCTCCCAGCAAGTCCCTGTGTATGAGTCAGCACATCTACCTCAGTGACATTGGAAACTTCAAAAAAAATTGGAGAAAATAAAAATCAAGTCTGTCTTTAATGGCAAACTAAGCATAGTATAGGATGATAAAGATGAGATGCAAAGTGTAATGAATCCAAAGGTATCTTGTGCTAGTGTAACTCCCACAGAGTTAATGCTGTTTGAAAGGAGCAAACTTCGCACACTTAAAAACACCCGTGTGGAATAGGGACTGGGACAAAGAACCTGAAAACTTTCTGTGAAAACTGGCCAAATTTAAGAACAACTTGCTTGGTGCACCAGAAGCTGCACATTTTTATGCTCCAGGAAGTTTCTTTTAGCCTTTGCTAAAAGAGGATATGAAAGCCGTTATAAAAAACAGGAATCAAAGTATAAGAAATTAAACAAGGAAACATCTGTGACAATTAGTGTAAGCCAAAGCTAATACATGCGAACAGCTTGTAAGAAAAGTCAGAAGTATTGGGCAGTGAACAAAACCCTCACAAACAATAAACCAGATATTTTTGAAGTTCACTTTGATACAAGAAATTCTAATAACTGATTATTATATGAAATAATTAACTGTTAATAAACAGAGAGGATAAAAAATGTCAATATTTGCGGAATAAAACATTCCTGGAGCACACTTGTAATCAAACTAATTGATGTAAATAGATCATCAGGGTCATATAATAGTAAAGGTGTAGGCTAAATAGCATCTGTTAAAGATTTTTAAATTACCAAGTCTGAACATTTGTATCTAATAATTTTAAAGGAACAGTTTGGAAACTCTTCAAAGGCTTCTGGCTAATCCTTAATATGTCTTCAAGAAATGGGAAAGTCTCCAGAAGAGTTGAGACAAAGTTTGGTCACAGGTCTTTAAAAAGGACATGGGATTGACCTATATACACATATGTGCATATATATGTATATAAGGAAGCAATAAAAGAAGTTTTCAAAGCAAAATGACAATGGACTATTTCAGCAGCAATAGGATTAATTTTGTTGATCATGGCATTTAGGTGTACACGAATAAGTCTTCTGCCGCACAGAATGCCTAAATGTTTGATTTTTTCATTAAAAAAAAGATTCTGATTTGATAGACGAATGTTGTGATGATTTTTGGAGAAAGGGAAAGAATATGGTTTTGCATAGCGGCCTTTGCACATCTTAGGAGATTTATCATGCCTGGACTGATAAAACTAGTGACTGCTAAACCTCTTCACCTGTAGGGCTGGCTTTCTGATGTCTCTTTTAGGAGATAAACACTGTTTTAAGATGGTCTATGAGCCTTCCTCAGTGCAAATCTTCCATGGGTTAATTGTAATACGCAAGAATTGTCCATTGCCTGGCAGTGCTCAGAAATGCTCTCAAAGACATTGGTAACGTCCCCCTGTGTCCAAAGACCAGACGGAAGACATGCTCGGATAGGAATTAGTCTTAGTTCTTTTCCAAATACTTCAGAAAGAAGATGTCTCATTGGAAAAAGGAACTGCTTTTAGAAAAACTGAAATTATTACATATCAATAAAATTTCAGATTTCTGTATTGAACTCAATCTTCCTTAGTTGTTCCCTGAGGATTTTGCAGCCCAGCATTGCTCTGTTTATTTAGAGTCTCTAAAAAGCAACCCTGCTTATACCAATCAATTTGTGGTGAAAGAAATAGCAGAAAACTGAGTGAGCTCATTTTCTGTATCGGATATTATTAAAACTTTTTATAAGTAGAAAAATAAGCTACATTTGAGCTTGCATCTTAATTTGACTGAGCAGCCATTGCTGGATGTTTCAGAAGTGCCTGCCAGAGGAACTGGTGGGAGTTGTAAATCAAAGGAGTCTGTTCAGATATGTTTTGTGATGCCCATTTAGTACCTGGCCAGGAACCTCGTTAGCTCTAACAAACACATCGCGATGATGCTCATGTTCAGTCATCAGCTTGGGTCCTTTACTCACACACAGTAGCTTTAGCTACTAGATAAGAATGAATTCTGAAAATCAAGTCACTCTGCAGCATTTCAAGCTGCACACTCAAAATGATGAATAACTTTCGTCTATTGACAAAAAAAGTTGGTTTCTAAACAAACAGGGGTAAGACATTATACCAGATGCCAGAATACAGAAACTGAACTGAGAGATAGCAGAGCTGCTGGAAATACAGAGTATTAGGAGAAGGAATAAATACTCAGTAAATTAATAGATCAATAATAACTGAGTCTAGACCCAGCTTTCATAGGAGAGGAGGGAGGTGGATTATTTTATTTGGAACTATCATAGTCTGTGCCCACTGGTCACGAGGATGTGAGCTTCTTTTTTTTTTTTTTTTTTTTTTTTTTTTTTTCCTTAAACTAGAGAGTAGTATTTATGGAATGAGTATCTCAGTTTCTCATGAGCTTAGCAGAAAGCACTAGGACAACCATATCCAGATTTAGATGCTATTGACATAAAAGTAGGGTGTAGTAACAACAACCACCACCAATAATAGTAATATAAAGGCCTTCACTTGAGGTCCCTTTATCATTGCAAAAGGTAACTTACAGGAAGTGAATGGCAAAGTGCACACCAATGTTACAAGTTACACAGAAAGGCACAACATTCTCACTAGGGTTTGACAATTAAAAAGTTATGCAGTCAATCTAAGGGAAGACAGCACTAATAATTCAGTCAAAACCTATTATTATTTAATACATGCTGTCTTTAATACTTCTACCCTAAAAATCATATCCACAGATGTATATCTATGCAGATGTAATTCACAGGGAGTACACAAATCAGGCAATGCCTGGTGTTAACTTTCTTCTAAAGGAGTTAACTGAACACTGATGTTCCTGGCACTAGCTGGTTAACTGTGCAATTTTAATAACAGAGACAACACTGACTAACAAAATAAAGAGTAAAGAATTATCTCCCCCACCTCACTATATTCTCCACATGGCCAGAAGGAAAAGCCATCTCCCGTTTGCCCACCAAACCACATATTTAATCCATGTGCTTATGTCAAACTTAATTACAGCACATTTGGCATAAAATAACAATCCACATCCTTGGAGAGAGGAACTTAAGTAGTTAATATGTGTGATTGAATGAAAGTGCTTTGCTGAATGTTTATGAGAAACCCAAGACGAGTGAAATGTGGTGATATTTTAACGATTTAAAGGCCAGCTCTGCTGTCCTGTGCTGGAGCCCTCTGTGCCCCCACAGCACCTGCTCTGTGCTCTGACACAAGCCTTGCACCAAGAGAAGTGCTTGGGTACATAAACCTGAACAGCTCTGACCAACAAACTCACCCTTCTCCTTTCAATAAACTCACATTACTACAAAGGACAGATTGTGATCCTTGCTTGCACATCTATTTGAAGCCCTGCAATTTCAGACAACGTGGAACTTTTCCACAACAAACGACACTTGGCCTTGGGGAACCTTGAGTCTAAAGTAACCATAACCCCAGCCTGTGACCCTGGGGAGCAGGAGATGGAGCTGGCAGAGACTGGAGCTGTGCCATGAAAGGATGGAGCCAGGCTCTTCACAGGGGTGCACAGCAAAGGGGAGAGTGGCAGTGGGCACAGTCTGAACAAGGAAAATTCTGAGTGGATACTCAAGAAAATGCTTCTTGGAAGTAGTCAAAAAGTGGAACAGGTGTCCAGGGAGGTTTCAGAGATTTGTAATGTCTGACTGGAGAAGGCTCTCAGCAACTTGATTTCTGTTGGCCTTGCTTTCAGCAGGGGTTTGGACAAGGTGACCTCCAGAGGTCCCTTCTCACCTAAATTACACAGTGATAACCAGGAAGGCTCAAAATGAGGAGGTCACTGCAGGCAGCACCTGAGATCACAGAGCCTGGAGTAAAGTTTCTGTGCAAGAAATGGTTTCTGTAGACATTGTGGGGAAAGAATAAAAAGTGTTCAGCAATGACCTTGATACAAGGAGCAGGAACAAAGAGGAAATAGCTGAATGTGGCAAGGAGGTTATAAGCCCTGGTAATGGCCTGCTCCTGCTCTCATACAATGAGAATGGAAAATCTCCTATTAACTTCAGTGACACTGGACCAGGCTCTAAAAGAGCAGATACTAAAGTGGATGACAGTGTCAGAAAAGAGAGGAGGAAAGAAGGAAAAAATTTAAGTTTCACTTTCATCATGCTGAGTACAAGTTAACTGCCGAAATTCCATTGTTCCCTATTTCAAAAATGAAAATAAATAGTTTGCAACAAATACTCCAGCAGTGACTGCTCCTGGAGTTAATTGGCTCTGTATCTTTAAAAAGATGGCATGACTTTCTTGTTGCCAGAGATTAATTCCTGATGATTTATCAGTTAGTGTGAGTCCTTCACCCTGCCCTGGATATAAGAAGGGTGACACCAGCCTAAGAACTGTCAGATCAGGTGCAAAATCCTAAGGAACACAGGCTATACGCAATTTACCCTGAGCACCGTGTGTTGGATCTTACATCACCATCATTACACTTCCTCTGCTAGCAAAAAATAAGATTAATTCAGACACTAACTGAAAAAAAAATATATTAATCCTAGTGGTGGAAGCTTATAGTGGACAGACCAGTTATGGAGCCTTTGATATGTAAATATATTTCTGTATATATTTCATATATTTCTGTATCTTGCAATAAAGCACGTGCTGTTGAAGAATTTGCAGAGTTTCTATTAAAAATATAGTTTTATCTAGGGTGGCTAAAACACTTCCCAGACTGAAACCTTAATTACCTTATTTTGGTATGGGGAATGCTACAAGAAGAAAAATACCAAGGTTCATCCAACCCCCTTTGGAGCACAGCTCACAGCTTGGGGTTACTGCTTGCTACTGCCACTTGTTCTGTTTCTTGGGGTGGTTTTGCTCATTTAGGCCCTGTGGAGAACCAGTGGCCTTTTCTTTTTGATCCACTGCCCCAACACCAAGATGCACAGCAAATGTCCATGTGTCTATGTGTTTCAACTTGGGCCACCCTGGGCCTGCTCCAGGTCCCACCACAGGTCCCCAGCTGACCCATGTGGGGACCCAGGGCTGCTGCCCCCAGCCCAGTGCTGTGCCCTGCAGGACACACATTCTGCCTTCAGCTGCCATCAGTACTGACTGCAGACAGAAACCAAACTGTCCTGGCATCTCCAGTCCCCCCCATCCCCCGGCTGGCATTTGGGCATCTGCCAGGCACCAGTGCCCTCTTCCCCTCGGGGCAGGAGTGAATTCCCCTTCCCATGTCTGCTGGAGAGCCCTGTCTGCTCGGAGGGACCCTAGATTCCAGGCAGAGCTTTCCCATGCCATCGTCCCTCAGAATAGCTCTGCTCCTTGTATTTTTAGCAAGGCTCTAATGGGCCAAAATGTTTGATTTTTCCACTGTTTCCACCCGAGCTGAAGTCTCACTTCTGGGCAGGCTCCCTGCATCTCTGCTGGCGTGTCTGGCCAGCCGTGGGGAAGGGGAGTATGGGGTGGAGGAGCTGTGGAGATGGTAGCTCTGGCAGCAAGAGCTGCTTTGCATACTTGGAGTTGTACAAAGATGATTTTCGGAGAGGGAGAAAGACGGAGAAAGGGGTTTCTGCAAGTAGCGGAGACAATGAGAACAAGGCAGGCACTATGCCAAGCGTGGGATGGCTGCCAAAACACATATCATTAGCTTGGACCAGCTATAAGCAAGGAAATGAGAAACATATGTTGGAGAGCAAGGTTAGGAGCGAGGGACTATGGGTCAGTGACAGTCGTCCGAAAACTTTTCCCTTGTTCTTCAGCTGTGGCCCGATGGTGTCAGATGTCATTCTGACGGCCTTCATTTCTCATGACGGCCGGGCTTATTTTGGCCTGGTTGTTTTTTGTTGTGTTTTTTTTTCCCCACCCCCAATGGGAGTTACTGGGAGGAAGAAGAGAACAGACAAGAAAGCCTTTGCCGTTTTTTTTTTCTCCACAGTTATGGGAAAATAACCTTGTTTTCTGTGATGTTCTCTGAAATCCTCACCCTTTATGAAATAATGGTGTCTCAGGACTGGGATTCTGCCTGGCCCTGGTGAAAAGAAAAGGGTGGGTAGTGTATTCCTAAGTAGTTCTTGCTGTTCTTTCTTAAATATAATTAGATGCATCTCATTACCTCAAACTAAAGGCCTTTTGTACTTCTTCAGGGCTATGTTTCCTGAAATCCATAGCAGGCCACAGCTTGTAGCATCCAGCCTTATTTTATCACATTAACAGTATATTTTTAACGTTTTTACCCTTTATCCAAGCTGTTTGCAGATGATTTCATTTTTCTCCAAAGACTACATGTGGAAGATGTGTTGCTCGCTGACATTTAATGAAATGTTTGAAGTTCCCGCTCCCTTTCCCAGCACCACTATGTCTCTCCTTCCTTTGATGGAGCTTTCACTAGATAGCACCTCAAAGATCATTGCTACTTCTCTCCCAAGACTGAAGTATTCCCAGATAAAGAAGAGCTTAACAGGGATCTTAGACACCGTCCCAGGAGACTTTTGTTTGACTACTGCTCTGCAGCAGACTACATCTGAACTGGACCAGTGCCTTGTCCTCCTCTATGCAGTGCTGAGGGATTTGCAGCATCTCAGATGGCCTCAGGTCTGGAAGGCAGAAGAGGTTTGTTTTGCTTTGGGGCTTGGAAATGTGTGCAACGGGGAAAGAAATGTGAGGATGCGAGGAAGAAGATGAGATATTGAAAGCTGAGGACCAGTCTTCATGGAAGACCCTGGCACTGATGTGAGATAAGGGGTGACAGGGTGGTGCTGGAGCCCCCTGCAGCACCCAGCACCAGCTGCTGGGCAAAAAGGAAGGTGTTCAGTGCAATAGATTATGGCTAAAAGTTTGCAAGAAATAATGCCATTCGGATGACTTTTAGTCACTTTCCATGCTGCAAAGCCTGCTCCAAGAGGCTGTCCCTCTGCCTGCAGCCAGGGGAACTGTAGTATCACGTTCTGAGGGAAACAGGGGAGGTCCAAGATGAGGTTAGAAATGAAAAGGGAGATGTAGCAAAGGTGGTTCATGGACTGTCAGCAGGTAGAGACCAAGGTCAGGCAAGAAATGATGAGGACAGAGGTAGCAAGGAGGAAGACAGGGTCAGTGCTATTACTGTACTTACCTTGTCACCTGTGCTGGCTCCAGCCAGGGAAGGGAGATGACAGATGTGTCATTCTGAAGCACTCTAACTCACCAGCTTTGAGTAAGGGACTGGCACAGCACACGGGCACTGACACTCATTTGCTCTCAAGCTGCAAGCTACAGCGTTTGGAAATAATATTCCTCTCTTCCCATTCCTGGGGCCTGGGCTCCCCATTCCCTTCCCAGGCTGCAGCAGCCTCCCCATACATCTCTGCTCTGAAAAACCTCTGCCCTGTAAGTTTTGAAGGATTGATATTTTAACATACTCTCTGTAAATCTAGTATCTTTGACTTTAGAACACCATTAGAAAGACCTGCTGGCAATATTTTTTTTTTTAAACTAAATGGGAGAAAGCCGTGCTGACTATCAGCTTTCAAACAGAGCCTGCTTTTCACACAGCCTTGGCTGGCAATGTAAGATGATCTAAGATGAAATGAAAGGTTTAAATAGAAACCTGTAAGCCATGGTACTCCTGCTGAGAGTGCTTCACCAGCACAGACCCCAGCAACTTCAGTTGTCACAGCCCAAGAGACAGTAATCACTTATAATTACATGCAATGTTCCTCGTTTTTTGTGGGTTTGTTTGTTGATTGTTTTTCCTTTTGCTGAAATGAGAATACAGCTGGTATAGGGGCCCCAAAGCAATATATACCATACAACCTGAAGTGATACCCAAGATTATTGAGAAGCCAAGTATCCTTGAATGCAGGAGATATGTTCAACCTACAGGGAATTTGGCTTAAGAGTCTAGGTTCTTCACAGAAGAAAAGTAAACAATACTCTAACTCTACCACATTTTCAGGAATCCTTGGGAAAGGATATTAACCTCTAAGTTAATGACAAGTTGAATTCAAAGTTGATGATACATATTAGCTCAAAGACACTGTTAAGCTCTGGAGGATTGCTCAATGTGGAGAACATTTCAGCTCTTATATTTTATCCCCTCCAGGAATGCACCTTGTGGCCAGCACTAAGGATTTTCAAAAGCTTAATTTTCTTCTCTAAACTTAAAAACACATTAGTGTTAATTCAGGTTTACAAAGCAGCAGGTCACACAGCCCCAACAATATGGATTTGCCAACAATTTCAAACAGGAAATTAGGAGGTTCTAGATAACCACTAATTACATTTAAAGGCAATGACTTCAGCATAGCTTCTTCCCAAACTCATAGCCACTGTGCAGATATAATCCCATTTTCTCTGCTGCTAATGATAGTTTAAAAAGGTCCAGTTGCTTCCATGCAACCCTTTATTTTTGGAAGTGAAAGGGAAGGCTTTGTTGGGTTGGGATTTTTTACACCCTGGTCATCTCACTTGTGGTTTACAATGTAGCTGCAGAAGCAGTTGCATCAGCACAACTGCAGAGATGGCAAACCACAGCCTGGGAATGGGAACGTGCAATAGGGGAAGGATGTCTGGAAGCAGCAGTGCTGAGAAGAGATGAGCCACAGGGGCCCCCATGGCCAGGGGTCTCCAAACACAATGGCCATTATTTCCTCAAAAGGAGCTTCCTCAGAGATTTCTCTGCTGCAAGTGACCAGCCCCCAGGTAGAAGGTTGGTGAGAAGGTCTTTTCTCCCACCTCTTAAGAGACTGTCTCTCCTGGGCAGGAGGTGGCCCACTCGTCACCCCGCAGGCACGAAGAGCCACGAGGGGCCAGTGGGAGACCTGGGCTGAGAACATGGGAAGGAAACCAGCCAGGGAAAGAAGGCACAAAATCCAGAGAACCCACATTGCCCTTTGACTGTCAGAATTACGATGATGTTAATGCAAGACAGTATCTCCAAACAGACACTGCTTGATTAAAATTATAGACTCCAGTTAGAAAACATGTGAGCAGAGCTGAGGATGTGGACTAAGGAGGCTAAGTGAAACTGCATAGCATTAATTACAGCCTCAAATGCTGATTTCATCTTTTGCTCTGTTCTGAGTAAGAGTTACAAAGAATTCAAGCAGCTTTGGTGACTGTATTTGGGTGCACAAGGACTGTCATGTTACAGCACCAAGAGGCACCATCTGCAGAGTCAGAACCACTCAAATCAAACTCTGTTTCCTTTTCACCCGTATTTCATTAGTCTCACTATTTGGTGACATGGAGATACTTCTCAAATTAACATGGATGTGTGCAGCAATATTTCATGTATCTCATGCTTATTTATGTCTATTTAATTAACTGTTAATAACTCTGCCCCCAGGCAGAGTTATGACGCATTTGAGGTGATAGTAAAGATGTTTTACTTAGTGTTTTTGCTATAAGCAGATAAACTTTCTTACTGTTGTCCCTATTGGACAAGATAAAACTACAGGAAGATACAGGAGAGTGTTGGTGTTGGTTTGCATTTGCATCAAGCAGGAACTCGACAAGTCCTTGAGTAACTTGATCTATTTGTAATTGCTTTGAGCAGGAGCTTGGCCCAGATGGTCTCCAGAGGTCCCTTCCAGCCTGAATTATTCTACCATTCCTTGATTTATTTTCTGCTTTTACACCCCATGTTCCCTTAGCAAAACAAAACAACTTACTGAAATGCCTGTGAGAGCAGGTACTCAGGTGATGCCATTTAACACAAACATGTTGCACACAAATCACTGTAACCGTTCGTACGCGTGTGCATGCACACACGTATGTACCTCAGTACTCACTGGTAGAAAGATCATTAAAAAATACAATCCCTGTAACTTCAGGGTGTTTTGTCTCATAATAGACTAGCTAAAAGTAAAAAATCATAAAACTCATATTGAAAATAAATCTTACTTGATATTGAACAAATTTTCTGATGTGGGCCCTGTAACTACCTAAAGACTGGACAAGCAGTAAGGTGTAAACAGACCAAACAATGTTTCTTTACAGAAAGATAATATTTGAATTTGCATTTAGCTTGAGAACGGAAGCAGACACAGTGCAGTGTAATTTTTCCCTGTGCAGTCTCTCTGAAAACTGCAGGTTGATGCCAGCAACAATTCTCATTCCATGCTTTTTGAAGGATTTAGCAGGTTCTTTTTCTACTTGTTGTACCAGCAAAGAAATTGCCAGAGACCACAGTTCAATGACGTTTGGTACTTTACCAGATTATAAAAAGAAATTAAATGAAGATAATTTATTCTGCCTCTCCTTCAGGCTGACCCACAAGTAACTACAAAACTGTGTAAAAAGGTACATTTGAAATTAAGAAATAAAAACTGTTTTGCAGAAACTCATGTTCCTCCTTGCCTAATGGCATAATCCATTCTCCAGTGTAACACAGAAATGCCTTCCATGGCTTTGAAAATAATCAGTCCTTCATAAATGGAATAACTTCATGAAGAGAACATGTTAATAAAAGACATAACATATATGAAACAGTATCTCTGTGGATAGACGAGACACTGAACCCAGGATGAATAAAAAACCCAGTAAGTTTTCTCTCTAAATTTACCAAATTTATAATGAGGGCATGGAAAAGAAATTACCAGCAAGGTAATTCTTTATAAACACAGTATTTAACTTGTATTTAGATGCCATCACACTTTGAAAATATTTTCATCTAAATGCTTTGTTTCCTCCTGTTAGTTTACGTCTGAGACTCCAGACCAAGCTGGTAACTCCAGTGGATGTATAGATACTTTTGACAGTGGAAACTATTTTCATGCTTGTAAGCAATTCTGTGGGAGTGAATGTATTTGCAGCTTCCAGGCCAAACAGGATGACCTTTCCAGAACTTGTAAAATCAAATAAAATAAAAATAGATTCAGACTTCCTTAAAATGAAACTGCTAGAAAAAGAAGACCACTAACTGAAACATTGGAAGAAAACAGAACACGCATGAGCAAATATACTTAAAAATTAAATTTTAAATTTGGAGTGACAGTATTTATGTCTCTGTCCCTTGTGCTCTGCCATCTCTCTATCACTCTTATCAGAGCTCTGTCAGCCCCTAAACTGACATTTTCCCATCCTGATCGTTCCCAGGATAGCAAAGAAGGAAATTTTTTTCACTTGGCTGATGCAAACAGCAGATCATCCTACAGAGGAACGTCAAGGACAGTTCGGAGTCCTAATCCCTGACCCGCCTGCCCTTTCCTAACTAGCTATTGACATTGAACTTAGAAAGCTGCAATGCTGAGATGAGATAATGAATTCTGTTTGCTTTTGGTCTGCAAGAGGAAGAGGGCGAGATAGGGGAGGAGGAAGGGCTTGAGATGGAAAGGCTCAGTGACAGTGCCAGTCTGACTTAAATCTCTTAATAGCTGAGACTTGCTTAAGGAAAACAACTGCAGAAATAAGCACTGCTTTTCCCACAGAGCGTTGTTACCTGGGGGTGCCAGCCAGGAGAGCAGCCCGGGGTCACACTCAGTGTCTGCAGGCTCCTTGTGCCACATCCAGACTCCTTCCTCAGCACTTTTTCTGGTTCTGCTTCTTGTTTTTATCTTAGTGCAGAGCAGTGCCCAGAGTTAGGCTCTCATTAACCAGCCAGGCCAAGCTACCCCTGCTGAGTGATGCCAGAGTTGAGTGGTGGCAGAGCTGGGTTGCCCTGCAGCCCACAGAGCACATCTCAGCCTCTTGCTCCAGACACCACTGGCCTCTCCACAGCCCTCAGCATCTGCTGCTGCTCCAGCTCAGAGGGGTCCCTTCCAGGGCCAGTTACTGCTCCCCAACACAGCCAGGGAAGGTGAGCACTCCTCTGGACTCCAAAGCCTCCTCTGTTTCTCTCTAGGGTCAAGAGCTGTGTCCCATAGCTCTGAATGATGTTCTTTATCACTTAAGTGATTATTTGTTGGATAGGGAAAATTTAGGAAAAAGGAGCTTTTTGGCATATAAAATTCATAGAGTAGTTCATCTTTACAGATGCTTCTGCCCTAATATCACTTATTCCCTAGAAACTCCATTATAGTCTAAAGTGGAATATCATTAAGTTTTGCTATCATGATCCCAGGAACATTCAACTTTGAATGCATGCCATCCACATTTTTAGAATATTGAGTCAGAAAACCTGTAAATCCTAATGGAAGTCACAAGAATTATTATTTTTAAATAGCATTTGTTGCTTGTTCTTATATTGTATATTGATATTTTTTCTAAGTTTTCAATTAAGGTCTCATTAATCACACCCTGAGGAGTACAATTCTTGCTCCTGGAAGGTTAACTACTTTGTCATTTTGTATTTTTTAGCATTAAATATTCTGAGTTAATATTGTAGCAATCCTAAGATGGTGAGTGAAAGCCACATAAATACTGCTTCTGATATCAGATATACAAACTATAATATACTTCTAAGTCAATGTTAACATTCTGAGAATGATGTGAACATACAGCGCTTCCAGACCTTGCTAAAGCTCAGCACAGAGGAAAATAATACCGGTTCTGATTCAGGATTCATTCAGAGGAGTGAACAGTTGTACCAAACGTGTGAACTTGTTTCCTTACTCCTAAGGCACACAGCATGTACTGCAGGACAGAGGCAGCAAACGCCACTGTTTTTTCTTGCATATTTAAATAATTCTGGTAAGTGGATGTTACTGGAATGGAAATCAGGAAAAAGGGAGAGTTGGAGGAATCAAATTACTTTTGACTGTACTTGTAGAAAGATCAGTTCACCACTTCCAAAAATTATTACCCCTGTTAACTACTAATACTGAAAATCTTAGCTGCTTCTATGTACTACTGCGGCAGGAAAGCCGTATTTTGTCTTGCCTTACTCTGAGCACTGTCATATAAAGTCAGCAACTGTGTATCAAATACCAGCTCTTAAAAGTCAACAGGACTTGGCTACCAGCTAAAATTCATCCTGAAAGTTTAAATTCCTGCGTTCTACCAACTGTATCTACATAGGAATACTGATCAGCTAAGCACTAACCTCCATGTAGCAGAGGGATTAAGTATAAAGGGTTATCTACTAGCCTACAAATGCAGAAACCACATGAAAACTTGTCACACTTTTGAGATGTAGCATTTTATCAGTTCTGCAGCTGACCCTCCTCAATAAGGAAAACTCAAAGTCAAGCTGACAAGTGGGTTTGAAATGGTTATTTGTCAATTTTCCTCACTCATTGATATGTCTAGCCATTCTTTGCAAACAGCAAAACAAAACAAAGAAAAAAATCCAGCTGCTGAAACAGAGCTCTTCCTCTCATCTCTTCACAGACATGCTAATCAACATAATTCATGGTAAGAAGGGAGGAAAATGAACGTCCTCGCATGGATATTTCATCAAGATTCTGGGGAGCTTCATAAAGAAGACTCTTTTAGAAACCATAAAATGAAACAAGACATATTTCTGGGGTTGTCAGCAGGTAGATCCACTGGTTTTGTGGTAAGTAATCTCTTTGGGAGGAAGTCTTTGCTCTGATGTCTGTGTTGGATGCTCTGTGGCTCCCCCCAGCCGCACCAGTGCAGGTCTGTTCACTGGAAGAGGAGGCGGTGATGATATTGCTTCTAACAACCAGACTGAAGTATAGCCCGAGGCTATCTTCCAAAGCCCCCTCCAAACAGCCTCTAATTAATTTTAATCCTGCCACTCCAATGAGTCCCAAGAGTGCAGCAACCAAAACAAAAAAAACCTTCATCAAGTCATTCAGAAAAGCTTTGACGGCATTGCTTCAACATTTTAGGGCTCCAAGCAGAAAGCACTATAGAAAGCTTTTAAATGTGATTTTCCTTCAGTTTCTTTATTTTCTGTCCTCAAAACCACAAAAAGCCCGTTTTTGATGAACAGCACAGTTCCCATGCCTGTCCAGGCCCCACAGGATCACTCTGCAAGGTGGGTGGCAGGTCCTGGGGAAGCCCACACTGGTCACCCGTGGGAATGGCTCTCCACAGCCTGGGCTGAGTGTGGCAGACCTGACCCCTGACGTTCTCCTGCAGCCTTCAGTCCCAGGCATAGAGACCATTTGTAAAAGGGGAACCAGATGCAAAATATGACCAAGCAGCATTGTGAGGCTGATGTCCAAAATCAAAACCTAACTCTCCAGCTCCATACAGCGCTTTAATGGCAGTGAACCCTCAATATGTGGCAGAAAGAACAGCTTACCCTGTCACATTCTTCAGTCTGAAAGTAGCAACACCCATTCTACTTTTGCCTAGCAGCAATGTTACTAGAATGGCTCATGCAACAGGTGAATATGAAGTTTTGGGGATGCCCTCAAGTTTAGCAGTAAAACTTCTCTGCATTTACCTTTCTACCAAATATTACACATTTTTATATTGCTGAAAGAAATGCTCATGGGAAAAACAAAAAGAAATTCTAAATTGCTATAGATCAGCTCCCAAACTGAATGTTTGATTTGCATGTGCTTAAGAATATCAGCAATGGAAAATATTGATAGAAAGGAGTGCTCAAGACCAGGGAAGCTCAGGAAGACAAGTACCAGCAGTTACACTATGATTTGAATAGGGGCAAATAGTTCCTTGTGAACACCTGTGCCAAAAGTGTATTACCTTGTTAGTTTACTTGATTTTAGACGCTTCATGGGAAGAACCACATTTTAAGGGTTTACTGGGAAAAAGGCTTTGTTTGGCTTGGCTGGAGATGTTTGTGTGAGGAGACAGACACTAAAACCAGGCTGTCAATGACCTACCAGAGAAAGGATCCAAAGTGGACTGAATTAGAAAAGGCAGAACCCCCATTATATAGGTTATAAATTGGGGTCACCCAGTACTTTCCCCCCACATTTCCATAGTTTGGATTCAGCACACAGAACAGACTACACACCTTTTCCTCACTGCTCAATGTGTGCCGCCCTTTATTTAGTTTCTACAATGCAAATGCTGCCCTGATGTCCAAGTTACTAAATTCCCTGCAAGATTTTCTTCAAATCCCTTCTGATGCAAGGTGTTATTATCATCCCTGTTTTACTGACCATGGATCTGAGATTTATAGTGATTAAAGGAAAAGTATCTTCTAACTGTGGATGCCTAATTAAGAGAGATCTACAAACTGTTTTCTCAGAACACTCTTTATATGTCCAAAATGGTTTTCAGCAGCAGTTGTGAGTACAAATTCAGACCCCTGCATCTCAAATGAACCATGAAGAAATTGAAGAATACCCAATTAGTAACAGTCTGTGAAAAGTTAGGTTGAAGTGAATTAACTGGCATCACAAAGGAAAAAAGGTGGCAAAGGAAGGGAAAACAATCAGTTTTCCAAGGCAGGATTTAACCATCTTGGCCATCAAATCATCCTTTCTTCTCCTTTTCTGAGTCGGATTCACTACTCACAACTTCTGGAGCGGCCAAAGGAGGGGTCCTGCAGACAGAAACCTCCTGCACCTCAGCCCTGGTCCCTCCTCCTCCTCTGAGTGGCCCCAGCAGGGGTCACTCAGCGCCCAGGAACCAGGGACTGCCCAGAGCCTCGGGCCAGGGATGGGCAACCTCTGGGTCCTGCTAACACCACCATGGTGTGTCACCACGCAGTGACAATGTAATTTGGCTTTTTATTATGGCCATGCTTCTGATACTAACATAGTGTCCAGCATGTGCCACACCATGCAGCCATGGAGCTAACCTGGCTTCAGCACCACCTACCTCCACTCACATTTGGATTTTTCCTGATAAAGGTAGGAACAGCTGAAAATAGTATTTCATAATGGGAGGTGCAGCTACCAGGGGTCTGTGCTGCAAAACGCTGGCACGGAACTTCTCAGAGTCTGTCCCCAGGACAGGGAGCGTGGCCAAACCTCACCAGAGTTCACTGTGGCAGCAGATGTCTTGACAGGGCAATGCTGAAGACAGGGAAGCTCCATGTCCCTGAGTGGAGTCTCCACCCTGGGGACATTAGAGGCTCTTCAGAGTCTCCTGAACTTGAGGGCATGCCTGCCCTGCACGTGGTGTCTGACAGTGGGGAAGGGCTAAAAAACTGCACCGTGCACTCTATGCCTCCTCTGAGTTTTTCTAATGGTTGCACTATGGACGACTCTAGATTTACACCAATACCATCCTCATGTGCAAGGAAACGCTTTCCACTTGCAAGATCTACATATTCTACTCTATCAAATTCCTTGAGACCTTTTCAGTATTTGCATGCCATGTCCTTGCAAACAATCCCATAGTATCTGGAATGCTCCAAAGTGTCCGTGCCAAACGCAGTGATTCATTGCACTGCTTTAATAATGGGCAAGAAAAGAGGCTTTTGAGGTCTGTAACCCATAACAACTTTGAAAAGAACAAAGGACCCTCTCCAAAGTCACTGAAGTTAATAGAGCTCTTTTCACTAGAGCCTAACCTGAGTTTGTTGAACGACTAAATATAAGCTCCCTGCTATCTCGCTCAAGACATTCTCTGGCTGTGGCAATAGTGGCTGTTCATTTTCTGCATACTGCCGTAATGAAACAAAATCATGGAAGGTTAAACAAAGACACTGATGGTCTATAGAGGTGATTGGAACCAATGAAATGGAACTAGTATCCTCTGAACTGCCTGCTCTCCCCAACACAGCCAGCAGCACACCAGCTCTTCCAGAGGGATTTTTCAATCCTGTGTTTGCTTGAACAGTGAGCATTAATCTCTATCAAACAGATCATTCATGCACATTAAGGAAACAATTTTCTCTCCTCCTTTTCCAAGGACCACATTTCTCTGCCTACTTCTGACAAAGTCTCCCCTAGCAGACGGCACAGAACCCACCTTTCCAGGCAGCACAGACACAATCATCAGGAGAAACCAGTGAAGGATAACTATTCCAACCCAGCTTTTAGGTCTTGTGGGACCAAACAGCAGCTCACTGTCTTTTTACACCTCATTCTTTTCACAGGCAGGTATATAGAGCGGATAATAGGTGGGTTAGCCAGAGCAGGCTGGAGAGGGGGTCTCTCCCTTAACACAAAATACAGGCTGGTTTATCTTTCACAAGGCACATTTAATTTAGTGGTATTTCAGTCATTCATTTTTTGTAAATAACTATCTTACATATGTGCACGGAAAAAACCTCATCAGCTCTAAGAATTCATTCCAGATAATCTCACAGTTTATGGGTTTAAAGCAAAGACTCTCATGGTAACACCCAGCTTGTGAACATTTGTTTCAGTTCAATGTTTTTCTTCAGTGTTTTTTGGAGACAATCACTCTTTTTGCACCTGATTTTCTGAGGACATAGTCAGGAAATCAGGTTGCCTGCACTGGCATTTCCCACCTCACTCCCCGTTTGCCCAATTTCCATTAAAATGAAGGCAGGTTGAAAGTCTCAAAGACATATTTTGTTACCACAGATGTTGAGAAATCCCTTGGTGCTTCTCCAGGAGGAAAAGCCCAGCTGTTGCCCAGCACCTTGCCAGAGAGATGGAAAAGCTGCAGGCATTGCCAGGGGACAGGCAGAGGGGGAATAGGGCACAGCCTCATGGGAAACTAAAGTTAGTGGGTTTGCCTGCCTACAGAGAAATTCATTTGCAGAATGCAGAATATTGTACTCCAGAAATGTGTAGTTGTATTTGAAGAAGGACCTTCTGACACAAACACCAAAGACAAAGCTCAAGGATCCCATAAGACCTTTGATCTGCTTCTATTAGCACATTGCAAATGCATTATGGAGTGCTGTGTCCCCCCTGGCAAATGTTCTGCTGGTGCTTCCCTGATCAACCGTACGAGACAACCAACTCAGGATGCAAGGTGTGAATTTGAAAGAGGCTAAAATGATACCTGATGCGAGCTGACATTGGTCTGTAGCATGCAAAGCCAGAAAATCTGTACCCACTGTGGACCAGGAGAGCAAACATCTGCCCAGGCCACCACTGCAGCTCCACCACCTGCTCATGGAGGGAGAAGGAAGTGCACCCCCACCTCCATGCTGCTCTTTTGTATTTCAATTTTCTTTGGCCAGTGGGGATGATTTTATAGCATCACAGCAGAACATTATCTTTTATACTTTGACAAAATGAAACTGAGTCCTTGGGATTTTTTCACCCATTGCTCTCTTGGCTACTTCACTGCAGTACTATTTCATTACTTATTGATTTTTCAACATGCTGTCTGCATCGCTGTAATTTACACAAGTTCTGATAGCCCTCAGCGAGTCTTAACACCTCAGGGTGAGATCATGGAGTTCACTTGAGATACCAAAGGTAGGCAACAAGTTCTTCAGAAAAGATGACAAATCGACAAACTTGATAGTCAAGGAGGAAATGTGAGCAGTGGGAGGCATCTAATACCCTAAATTATCACGATATTTTTCTTAGCCAAATTGAATGAGAGCAAGTTTGCACCCCAGAAATTACCCTCACATACAGCTAGTAAGGGGCTGCAAAGCATATGGCTAAACCCCAAGAAATTAATAATGCATGCCCCTTACAAGGCAGCTGAATTTGGGCTATTTGTGTTGTAACTGCAGATAACAAGCCTGTCTGTAGGTCAGTGGTTATCAGAGAGGACAAGGAGAGTGAACTGCAAAGAGCTTACTTACATGGAGGCAAGAAACTGTTCCTTCCCCAAGCACTTTTCTGGGTTCTGTGCTTTTGAATAACCCCAAGGCAGTCACCTGGGGCAAGGGTAGTGTTCACCTGGGTCAGAATGGTTCTGACATGACATGGTGTGTAACTCTGCAAATGTAATGAAAAGCCTCTGAAATTCATCCAAAGGCTGCCCAGAGCCTCTGCTGCTTCTCTTGCCTGAAAGCTCCATATTGGGCTCCTTTTTTTGATAGCAACTTATTTAATCTAAACTGCTAAGTTTTAAATAAAAAGTCCTTCATTTACATAGATTTTTTTGGCGCTCTGGAAAGCTGCCTCCACAACCTGGGCTCCTTTGTAGGGGACCTTAAATGACATGGGTGCAAGCTGAGTCTCTGCCCATCTCTGGGCCGGACCCATGAGCTCAGACAGAGCCACAACCTCCGCCAAGGAGGGTGACCGGAGGCTTCCTGCTTTAAGAAAATTGGATTAGAGTGAAAAAAACTACACTTCAACCCAATTCAGATATTTCAAAATATTGAAATTCTGCATGAGGCAGAAATCCCACTTTTCTAGAAGCTATAATCATTATAACTATTTAGAGTGATTTATTGAACAACTCAGGAAATTGTATTACACATAACAATGTTTATATCCAGAATATCAGTGTTTCACAAACCTCAGCTTTTTCTTCAGAAGAGATTTAATTTTGATGTAAATATTTGAAGTGATTAATAATCTGTTTCGCTATATTTTGTCCCAGTACTTAGCTAGTCAGCCTGTGTAACCAATCTACAGCGTATCCCTCAACTTAATATACAAACACCAATTTTCAGATCTTGGGAGTCTGAAGCATTTTTCTCTGCTTGGCTAAAAGCTCTCTGATGTACACACTTCTCTCTTTAGACTCCAACTGTAAAACTTTTGGTCTCTCATTATGCAGCTCCAAGCACCTTTGCATCTCTCCTCAGAAAGCAAAACAAAAACAAACAAAAAATGCCCAAATGGAAAAAAATCAGTGCCTAAGGAGAAAGACCCAAACAGGGGTTTGTGCATGGTCACAATAAAACATCAATCTGATTCCAGGGTGAATCAAGAGAGATGGCTCTTTCGTTCTGTTTTTCTTTGGGAAACCTGACCATTAAGTTAAAGATGGAAAAACCTTTCCCGAATACTGCCAGGAATTAAACACAACATTTAGAAACTCTGCAGCCAGAAGGCTCTGAAGTTCCTCCAGTGGCTAGACTGGCTTTGTCTTGCATGTGCATTTCTGTTTTTATTTATTTTTTAAATTGTTTTCAATCAAACAAGTACCTTGAGCTGCTGCTGTTACAAAGTGTCAAGTATTTACATAACACTGTACCTGCAAATTAGCTAATGATACAAACATTTACTGGCCTGTAAAAACGTATTTTATCTTGTAACTTTAAAGGAAAATAGAAGCAACCTAACAAGAACCCTCACTGCATCACCTCCTGACTTTGCTTTTGTGCAAAACTAACAACCCACACTACAAGAAAAGCTTTTTCTGTTTCCCAGCTGTGCCCTCCTGCACACACACGTGCATGCACACTCACACTCGTGTACAGCTCTGATTGCATGCAACTGTTTATCAAGGTTGTGTGAATAATGCCATGAAAAGATACTCTCCAGAAAATCAATACGCTGAAAGTGCTGTTTTAGGGTTTCAGTGGTTGTTGGTTGTGTTTCTGAGTTATTCCTATTGACCTGAGTTCAAAAACAAGGTATTGATTTATAAAGTACCTTCAGTAAATAAATGCACATTCTTTCTGCTACCCCCAGTCACCTGTAGCAGACAGAGCAGGCTATGTCCCAAGGCTGGAAGTGGTGCAGGTGGCAGTGGGAGAGGCGTAGGCTTGGCTGAGCTGCCAGCAGGAATTAGAAGAGGGAGCAGGAAGTGAGGGGGTGAGGACTCCTTGTTAAAGGAAGTCTTGCAAGTTTGTAGTAGATTTGTTGTGTATTTGTGAGTGACACACAGGAAGAAGTTGGGACCTTTATCTGATGGTATGCATGGAGATTTGTCTCCACTTGTGAACAGTCAGGGTGTAGTTTTTATGATAAATGTAGGATTTACCCTCTGCCCGAAGGACAAAGTGAGTCCTGATTTGTAGATGTATGTAGATGCACACTGAGCATTACACCTGGGCACCTGGTGCCAGGCTTCCAAAGTCTGCCACAGCTGCTCTCTCTAATTCAGGGTTGCCACAGGTTTGTCTGTCACCAACACTGCTCTTTTATCAGATACCAAGCCTGAGAGAGAAAAGCAGCTTGTGTTTTCTCTTTAATTTACAATGTCACATGAAACCAGCTTTATGGGGAATAAGTCAAATAAAAACGTTAACAACAAAACCAAAAAAGGCCCGAAGAAAAAGCATATGTAAAAAATAATGCAAGGTGACCATGCCTGGCTCGATACTCCATGCTTTAAGGTTCTCGTGATATTTACTGTCTGCAGAGTCAAACTAAAAATCTAGCTTAAAATATGGCTATACTGTGATTAGAAATTTCTACTACACTTGCACTCGTGATGAAATGCCTTGACTCATCAGAAGTTTTCTGTTCAGACGCCATCTCACTGGAGCATCCCAGGGGATCATCAGCATCTGGAAGCTCTGCGTGTGCTTTCCAGGATAGATGTAATAAAACAAATTTATTGCCTCTTTTCCCCAACAGGATTAGAGGAAGGTAAACAAAAGAACTTTTGAGTTCTTCAAGGAAAGACCCCTTGAACTTATGAATGTGACTGGGAGATTTAAGATCACTTTTTTCCCAGAGTTCATCTTGGAGTAGAACTGCTCTTGTCCTGTTTCTGCAGAGCTCTGCAGAAGATAGGACATTTTTGGCTTTGAGGATTGTTTCACTTGGAGACAGCAAGAAGGAGGCAACTCAGAGCCCGGCCAGCAATGTGGCCTTAGAAAGTTCTGGTGATGCTGCAGATTAAGGATATGACACTAATTACACAAGCCTCAAAAACTGTTAGAGAGCAAAGCAGAATCAAACCAGGGCTGAGGACAGCAGCTACACAATGGGAGGAAGACCAACAGCTTCTTGGAAACTTTCTGAAGGTCCCACACCTTCCTCTTGCCTTCATTTTCCCTGTGCTTGCCCTGCAGCTTGGATCTCTGCTCCCCACCTCCCAGTCAGGCCAAGGCAAACCCACACCCCACCACTGCCCAGTGCTGTCAGGACTGGGACCAGGAATGCCACTGTCACCTTCAAACAAGCAGTGGTCAGACCGAACCCCACAGCACCGCACCCCACCTCTGAGTGATGGTGTGATGGTGCTAAACCCTGTGCTACCAGCCTGAGAGCTGCCCCACGGGAGGATGAGAGCAGAATGCTGTTTTCCTGGGCAGGTTTTCTATGAGTTTTGCTGATAATAACATTACAGTTCTCCCTGTGCTGGCAGTTGGATGAGAGGAGCCTGCAGCTTTCGGAGGGATCGATCCGATCGATCCCACAGGCTCCATGTCATTTCCAGGGGATTTGCTAAAGAAGCTACTTATGTCCCTTTTTCATTTTCACCAACTCATTACCAGCTGCTGCTGCTGCTCCCTGCATCTCAGCAGCACCTGCAGGAATGAAGCTGTCCTGGTTAAGACACCTTTCCCACGATTAAATGCTGCAAAGGGTGAAGGTGGGTGACACCAGCACATGAGGTTGGTTGGTTACCCACCTCTCCCTTCCACGCGGGCACACACAGACACTTTTTTTTTTTTTTTTTTTTTTTTTTTTTTTTTTTAAAGGGCAGCCCAGCACCAGGCTAAGCAACTGATCCCCTGGCTTAACTTTTAAATTAAGACCATTGTAAATTTAGGAACTTGAGAAGAGATGGAGAGGACACCCATAATCCTTTGCAAATGTCAAGTGGCTCTCGATATTGGTTACTTTTCAAAGGTAGCTAGGCTACAGCGTGCTGCAGTAATGAAAAAGCCCTGCCAGGCCCACTCCATCGGCCTTCAGTCAATATACATAATATTATTGGGCTTTGAAAGGATTAAAGACTGTTTCTTTTGCTTCCTTGTAATACGGTGATCTATGGTGCTTAAAACTCAGAAGGTGGCTTCTCTTTCAGGGGAGGGTGCTGGAGGCCACAGGATGCCCCATGCCTGCTCCCGCGCCTCGCACCACGAGAACATCGCCGCAACCTGCCAGAGCTCCACCGGGACCTACCTGCTCCCTCCATGCTGACCACAGCATTTCACCATTCTTGCCAAGAGATGGAAGAGGAATGGAGAATTTTTTAAAATAAAAGCAAAACAACACTGCAAGTCTCCTATTACCAACAGGACCTGAGGGCAGACTGCAAAGTGTTGAAATATCTGGAAAAAACGTGTTTTTTCTCTACATATTATTAAAACTGTTCATAGATCTGTTTGCTAATGGTTTTGATAATTCTGTCCTGTCACCAGAATTAAAGTAACACTCACAAAATCTGCAGTTTTGCTTTAATATAATGCAAATTCCTTTTAGAAGTTGTGGATAAAAGAATTAGTAACACAAGAGGATGCAGAACCTGAGTTCTTAAGCATTTGTCTTAACTTTCTGGGGCAAGGTATAACCAAAATGGAATAACCAAAAAGTTCCAAATGCCTCTGGTTTGTCTGATGCTGCTGGGGATGGGCACAAAGGCAGTGATAGCAGAGCAGGGCAGCAGCTAGTATCCTTTATGAGACACCTTGAAGCACCAGCAACTTTCTGACCATCTTGTAAGTATTTTACAAATATCACAAAAGTCCTGCTTATCTTTCAAAGGGTCTGTAAGATGCTACTGCACAGCTCTCCTGCAGAAACCAGTAGGTGAGGAATCATGTGAGAAATGAGGGGAGAAAGAAGAAAGAGACCCAAGGGAGCAGAATGAGACCACTCCAGAGGCTGGAGGCATGGACATTGCACTGAGATAATGGGGAAAAGTGAGTAAGGACTGAAAAGGTGTCTATATAATGACCAGAAGATCTTTTATCAAACAAACTCTTTTTCTAGGTATTTCACTGTCACTTTCTTCTGTGAGCACAGAAGCCTCAGACTTGCGCTGTCGTCCTTGGCTGGCGACTCAGAGAAATGAGATCTACCCCTGTGCTGCCTGCAGGAATGGCTCCTCAGTGGGGTTTTAGAGACTATAGCAGAAAGAGCACAGATCATTTAATCACTTTCAGGATTTTGTTTTCCTTTTAGTGGTAATTTTAGCTTGAATTTTCAGGCCAACAGTTGTATTTCTTGAGAAAGCTATACCATTCTCCCTGCAGTTTCCTTTAAATAACTGATGGATCTTCACAATCTAAATTCCAAGTTAAAAGATTTGTCTGTAAGAAAATCCCAATCTCAATAAAATGTAATGCAGCTGAAGCTCTTCAAGCCAGGCTGATGGCAATAGAGCAGCAGAGAGTTTCTATTAGCTAGAATAAGTTAACAGATTCCCAGTAATCCTTTGTATTACCACTAAATACCTGAATACAGATGCCACATCGTAAGTGAAGATGGATTTTTAATTTCTGGAGAAGTAAGATCCTGTGCACAGCCTGTGCTGGGAAGGTGATGGAAGAGGGAGTGCTGTGTGTTAGACCTTCACCAATGGGAGCACAAGTCCAGGGAATGCTGCAGAATGGTAAAGTCATTCTTCACATGTATTTAAAGTTGAATTTGCTGATATTTTATGGTATTGGATTTTATTTCTATTAACATTTTATGCTGAAATTACAGAATGATTCGTGAGTACTGAATTTTTGATTGCTTTTATACTTGCTGGGACACTATTAACGTTGATTTACGTTAATAGCACTGTAAGAAGATATTAACAATGAAATTTCCAAAAGCACTTAGCATCCCATAATTGGAGTTAAATGACAAAAAAAATGAGGGGATAATATAGTAGAGAGAGAGGCAGAATTTTTGACAATACTCCCTCTAAACTGTATTTTTTGGGAGGAATTCATGCAGGACAATTCTATAAAAGAATAAAGTCACTCATCAAGAAAGAGAAGACTTTTTGTACAGGCTAAGCAACACAATGGCAAATTGAGATGTAGGTCCAGCACCACCTCACTCAGGCCCTGGATCCAAACCCAGGATCTCAAGGGAATGATACAGATTCTCCATCTTCACACCAGAGGGGTGCTGACAACTCCCAGTCTGTAGAGCAGTTCTCTGGACTCATATCCAGGAAACTGCAGTGAAAGGCTGATACAGAAATTGCATGAAACTTTAAATTGCATTTAAAATCTCTTTTAAAATTTAGTAGTTTCTATGCTTCTTTTTAATCATGTGCATATCTCAGGACATTCAGTTATGTCCTCACTTGACAGAAGATGCAAGTGGGGAAACTTGGCCAAGACCAAGAATTGTCATTTCATGGAACACTTATGACTTTCTTTGATCTACACTCAGACAAAAACAAACACTTTTTTAAAGCAGAATTTCCCTAAGTTCTATTCTGATATCACTCATATATTGTTTTAAAACCTTCTCTTTCCATTAAAAAAGCATCAAAGTGCCTTATGTTAAAAAGTACTGCTATGCAGTTCACTGTTTTCAACACATGAAGTTAAATTGCTCATTTAGTCAAAGAACATATAGGGCACTGTGACACATTACATGAAAACTTGGAACAAAAAGGTAAACTTGAAACAAAAATCTTAAAATAGACAACATAAAGAAACAAAAAAAAAGGCAAAATTTTTTGTGTAGATGTGTTTTACCACTTTTGTCTAAATGACATTTTTGTGGAGGGAAGAAAAGAAGATATGCCAAAACATCTTCAGTCAGTTCCAGTCAAGAGCACAACTATGAAAACATGACGCTGGCAGAAAGTCAGATGTCAAGTTAAGATGACTGGGAAGGATGACCACATCAGAGGTCTGCTAAAAAAAAAAATCATACTAGTGTGGCTCTATGGTCCACTAAAATGCAGAAGAAAGTCGTTTCAGAAGCCAGTGTGCACAGTAATGAATGAAGGGCCTTGGCTGTACTTAGGGAAACAATCAGGTAGCAACAGCAACTGTACCAAAGTGATGGCACAGAGACTGTGTGGCTCAGAATAACAAATGCCAAGGAAATCCCAAACAGGACCAGACCCAGCTCTGAGCTCTGCAGATGCACTGATTCCAGGATTGGGGGGGTGGGTCTTACAGTCTAACACTGTCATTCTAAAACTTAGAAACAAAGCTGCTTTTTTTTAATACTGTATATTAACACCTTTTTTTTAATACTGTATATTATATATAAGGAAAAGCATAAAGGACTGCAGCTGAAGAGGCCACTCCTTTCCAGTCTGAACTGGTCTGGCTGTGGGTGCCAGCCACTGGCTCATGGGGACAACAGCTGGGGACATGTTCTTTTTGTCTGCCCACAAGCAAGAAATATCCTGGTCAGTAAATGCAAGATTTGTTATTACACAAAAGGAATTTTTGTTTTGAAAAACCAGACAATACTTCCTTTCCAGGGACAACAGTTTTCTAGCCAGAGATGTATTTGGGCTGCAGCTTCCTTCACCTTGTTGAAAACAAACAAATAAAACCCCAAACCAAAACCTTTTTATCAGCAGGAACCACATTTGCTTACGCAGATCTATCAGCAGACCAGAGTAAATAGATCAAATGGAGCTGACATGCTACTGGATTTAATATGCATCCTCATGTCTTTAAAATTCCTGTCTACCCAGGCATTTAAAATGTAGTTCTGTGGACTTCTTAGGTAATTATATTTCAATAATAGGCAGGAGTGTAAATGTACAGAAACTCAACAACAAAACCGCTGACTGATACATAAATTAAAAACTGATTGATGGGTAGGATAACTTAGATGAATTGCTAATTGTCATTTGATTGTAAAAGAATAACTGATCAAATCCTTCCACAGAGTCCCAGCACAGCAGATAGGGGGTTGGTCAGTACACATCCAAATGCACAGCCAGGTACCTATAGATGAACAGCTTGGCAGAGATAACAATGGGTGAGTGCCCAGGTAGAAGCAGGAGCAGTTGCTACACAAAGGCAGAGGCCGGGGCTGGTGCAATGGTACACACAGCCTGAGGGACCAACACCAGGAGCAGAGTGTGTCCCAAGTCACCGGGAAGTGGCTCCTTCTGGAGCAGGAGTATCAGAAAAAGGTGGGTTCATGTGTAGGAGCTTCTGAGAACAGCAGGGATGAGGTGGCTTTGTCCTCAAGAACAAGCACTGATCTGTGAGACCAAATGCTCCTAACAGCCCTGCGCCTCACTTGCCTCTCGAAGCTGCGCTGCTGCCTGGCGCCTGCAACAGCTCAAGTGGAAAAACATAATTTTATTAAGGCTCTTCTAGCTTCACTTTCAGCATCTGCACTGCAGCAAAGCATACAAAGAAAGATTATGTGGAGTTTCTCATTATAGCCATGGGTACAGGATTCATAACATCCCCCAGCTGACCTCTTGTTGCTTTCCTGCTAATAAACACAGGCGGGGTCCAGCCACCCCCCAGCCCCTCGCTGCACCACCCACAGGTACCCCAACCCCAGCGCCACCCTGTGCATCACCCCAGATGGAAAACTCCTTCTGCTTTGCCTTCTCTACATTCTTATTTCATGTGCACCTTCACTTGCAAACCTCGTCTTGGTGGCCCAGAGCTGTGATTAATCCATGTTACGGGAAAGATGTAGTGCTGGGAGAATTTATGACTGTCTCTGCACTGCCATGATGAGCAGGGGCACCTCAGCCCCTTGTGCTATAAACGCCTCTGCTAATTGGATTGTGGGAGCTAATCAGGAGCTGGAGAGAGAATGAAGGCTCTCAGCCTCCCCGCTGCTGGCACGGGCTGATAAAGGTGGCAACCACGCCCAGGGAGGGCTGGGAATCACATCCCAGAGAGAGGGGAAGGGAGGACCATGGGCAGAGGGGTGTGGAGGAGCTGTGCACATACATGGGACTTGTGAGCAGTGGGAGGCTGATGAACAGCCCCCATGTCCCCAGCAGGTGGCTGAGGCCAGAAGCTGCCAGAGAAGCTGTGGGTGCCTCAGCCAGCAGCACCATGAGCAGCCCTGGGCCGGGGTCTGGTAGTGGCAGCTGGCTTGGCCAGTGAAGGACACTCCACAGGCCCTCAGCAGTCCTTAGGGTCCCCATTGCTGATCTCACATGTTAGAAAAGGGGCTCGGTACTCAATGGCATCAACACCGGGTCTCTCAATACCTTTGGTATGTGCCTTTCCCCCAAGAGAGAGAAAACCAGAGGGCTGAAGGTGGAAAAAACACAAGGACATTCTTGCAGTAGGGTTGTCTACATCAGGAGTAAACTAGGAGAGTGTGACCTGCTCAATGCTTTACAAACCACATGGGTCACCAGAGGGTGGGCAGACAGGCAGGAGATGTCTCCTCAGGATAGGGTCAGGCTTCTCTCAAGATGGAACCAACCACAACCTTTACAGCAGCATCAAGCTCTGTTCTAATTCCCAGTTCCTGGCCAGGGTGGACCTGCTCAGGGCGAGATGGGAAGAGCCGTGAGCAGATGGGAAGAGCCAGAGACGTCTGACCTAACTCTACACAAGCACAAACTGGGTGCATGTCGGGCCCCTCTGGTGAGCAGGTTTTGAAGTCCAAGGCTCTTCCACATTCAGACAGCTTGTAGTCTTCTTGAAGTCCTTCGTATTGCCCTTTATTTTCCTCTCTGCCTCCCTTTCTTGCAAATACATGGATTTGAAAGTAAATCCTGAAAATTACGACCAACCCCAGTAATCCCTCCTTACAGAACTACTTTTCCACCTTCTTAAATCTTTTTGGAGGCGCAAGGGAAAATAACCCTTGTATTTATGCAAATTTAAGAGTGGCGTGTGATGATGGAAACAAAACAGTGCTGGACTGCAGCCAAGGCATGGCACCGCCGGGGCCTCTCGGCTGCTCGCCTCCCGATTCTTCAGGAGAAGCAGCTGTAGAGAAATGAAAATACAGGAGCCCCCCGCGCACACCCGCCGCCGCCCGCGCACGCATTCCAGCACCCGTCACCTCGGAGGCGGCAGGACGTGGGCTCTGGCCAGGCACTGCCTGCAGCCTGGAGCACCCTGTCGTCCCCCACAAGCCTCCCTGTCCCGCTCTTCATGATTCCCCTTTCAGGAATTTACAAACATTTTCTGCAGATCAATATCTGTATTGATTATTCATTGTGAGCGAGTCGTGTGTCTTTGGTGATCCAACCTGGCAGAGTGAGCAGCCAAAGGCTGCTGCAGTTACGGGGGGAAAAAAAGAGACAAAAAATCCACAGAAGGTGAGAGGGACCCAGATCTTGCTGGGTTTTGCCACTGCCAGCAACAGAGACGGATGGAGAGGAAGGAAGGAAGAGAACAGGAACGGCATGAAAAGGAATGAAGAGATGAGGGAGCTGAGGAGAGAAAGCAAGAGCTGGAAAAACAAAGTCACCGCTGGAGAACTGGTGCAGGGGCACGCCAGCAGCCTGGAGAGATTCCCAGCCTGAAGCTCATCGTTCTGCACACTGATGTGGTGGACTTACTGCTCCGGGAGCGAAAACTGACTCACGGTTTTGGTATCTGCTACGTAAGAGCTTTGGGGGGATTCCTTGGCTGGCTGACAGAAAGGGAAGAAAGCAGCAGCAGTGAGGTAAAATGCGATCCCTTCCTCCTGCCTTCCTGGGAATACGCGTCGCCTGGGCTGGCTGGAGCAGCTTGCTGCTTGCTTATGATATGCAAAAGGAGAATAATTAAAAGAGCCAGCATCACTTGCAAAGTGAGTAAACACAAAGCCTTTCAAAACATGCTCTTCAGCTAATGAGAAGCTGTAATTTCTTATACTTAAAAGCAAAAAAGACACTGATGAGACTCACTGGAGTGTGTGTGCATGCGCGCCTGCATGTGTGTGCATGTTTTTGTAGATATGAGAGAATCAGTTAATTGTTGATGATGTTTAGAAAAGGGATTATGAGAAAAGACACTGAAATGATGACAGGGAACATCTTGGATCAGAGCCAAAAAAATAAAATAATCAAGGACAATCAAGTCTGCAGCTCTGGAGGAAGCGCCGACTGTTCTGCCGGGGACTTGGAAGGAATTTCCCTGCACTGCTGAGCGGCAGCTGGAATACGTGCTTGGCACCAGGAGGGAGAACTGCAAGGAGCAGTTTGCTTGGAGCATGAGACAACAGAGGAAAGAACTATGGAGCTATGCTATAATTCAGAGGTTAAAGAGCTTTGTCTGCTTATGTGTCAGATGGAGACTCGGTTTTGCCCACATCTGATCTGGTCTCTGAAAATACAACTCCTGAAAGCCCCTGAATGCCAGCAGGAGCTGCTGATTCTCCATGTGCCTCTCCAGAATTTCTGAGATGCTAGGAAAACAAAGAAAAGGGAGCTGAAGGAATTAAGTTCTCTTGTGACTGCAGGACCTGATGGACCTGACCATGGCAACTGACTGGAATTGATTCCTTCCCTCAGCTCTGGAAGTCGGAAGCCCCTTATGCAGGGCAGGGTGGTTGCAGCTTGCTGTCTCCACGCACACAGGGAAGGCGACAGTCATCGGGAACACCAGGAGCGAGTTTTCCGTCCCACCTGTGCATCTGACTGCTATCCAAATGGATTTTAATAAATGTTGGCTTTCTCTTGGGCTGAAGTTGGGTGGGGAGAGAGGATAGGGGGAAATTTAAACCATTTTGTGACTGTCATGTTGTAAGTGAGCTACAAAAATGCCAGCTCTTTGTTTTGGATGTTAAACCCCGTCTTACTTCATTGTTGCTGAATCTGGGCATGTTACGCTCTGGGCTTCTCCAGCAGCAGAAACACATGGTCTATTAAAGTGGCAATCTTTGGGGACGTGGAATCAGAGGAACGAGCCAGTCGTACATGCCTTTTCCAAATTTCATGTTTTCCAGCACTCAGAGAAAGCTTTTTGGATGGTACGTATGTGTGCGGGGAGCAGGGAGGGCGGAAGGGCTCAGGGGTGTGCAGGAGGGAGTGAGCACATGGCAGGAGTGAGCAAGGTGCTGGGGTCTGTCTGCCAGGCAGACACCCCTTCCTCTTCTCCTTCCCCTTCCCAGCACTGGGGCTCTGCAGAGCCTGCTCGGACCTGATCGGAATGTTAAATGCCGAGGACTAGATTAGCATACTAACCAAGTGGTGTCAACCCCAGCAATCAGCAAATGGCCATCTCCTGGCTACCGCGGCTGCGGCAGAGCCTGCCAGACGCTCACCCGTGTCCTTTGTCAGGTCGCTTCTTATGTTTGTATTTGGCTTTTGTTTTCCAATCAGACCCTAGAAATTCATTAACAGGAATGAAAGGCAGAGATGCAAAACCCTATAATGAAAACAAATGCTCTATTTAAATGGTGCTGAAAGGAGGGGTCTTGCAGGCTGGGACCAGAAGAGAAGAAAATCCTGCTCCCTGGAAAATGCCTGGACACATGCATGTCCTTCCCCGTGCCAGAGCTCCAAGGAGACAGTTGCTACAAAGCCGGTGGTCTGTGTAGGGATGTTGTAGTGTTGTCTTTACAGAGCCTCAAAGAAATGCCAGCAATGAGCCAAAAAGGAAGGAAGTGTTCATTGTTCCTGCTCTGGACACTGTTCATATTGTAATTGCTGCTGCTGCTGCTAGACTGCCTTTCATTGGGAAAAAGTTTCAATGTCTGTAAACATAAACTTTTAAGACCATTTGCGTTCACTCACATCATTCCTCCCACTCTGCAGCAGCAGCACTGGTCCTGCAGCTGAGCAGCGTGGGCAGCCCTGGAGGGAGGGCAGGCTGGGGGTGTGCAGGGGACAGGCTACAACTCATCCTTAGCATTAAACTTCTAATTATAAACCCTGCAAACAGTGATAAAATCTTCACTGCTTGCCACAGATTCCTACCAAGCAGTGCCAGACCAGTGATAGTGTGGAACCACTGAAATAAAACTATTTTCACATTAGCCTCTCAAAGCCCTGTGCCAGTTTAAAAAAAAAAAACAAAACAACAAAACAACTATTTTGGGCAATCATATGAGAACTATCAATCATATATGCCAGCATGCCATCCAGGTGATGAGCTGCACATACATTTCCACTCTTTTTTCCAGTATGAAAATAAAACATGGGAAAGTTACTGTAAATATGTTACATCCTTATGCCAGACCAAGATACATTTAAACGCAAGAAGAAACCTGGAAAAACATGAGAAAAGCTATGGCTTTGGGGAGGGAATTCTCTTACTTGGGATGTTCATCAGCAGTTAATGACATTTCTTAATGGCTGAATGAACAGAACAAACTCTAGGCAGCACCTGCCAACCCCAGATACCCATTTCCCAGTCCTTTCCATGCTCTCAGTAAGACTTGGGACTCAAGAGCAAATGCTCCACTACCAGCCTGCAAAACCAACCTGCCACCCTCTACAAGAAAGCTGCAGTGCAAATGTTACTTGCCTCTGACAGAGAATCATGAATTTCTCTGGATGTAGCTGTTCCCCCAGCCACAAAACAAACCAGCCCCACCTGTCCTGCCACCAGTCGGGAGGATGCTGGGTGCCCTGGGATTCTCCCCGGGATCTTCCACAAGAGTTCTACTTGCCACAGGGCTGACACCACAGCAGCCACACAGAGGACTTAGTGCAGGACATGGGCAGCACTTCAGTGGGATGGTGTAGTGCCCTGGAAAACAAAAATCTTCCTCTGAAGCTTTCCTGCTGCCCAGGAATCTTTGAAATCAGGCTGTGTTACTCTTCGTTTGTTCTAGCAGAAGGTGTTAAAAAGAAATCCCAGTGACATGAAAGGATGTGACTTGCCAGCTTCAGAAAATGAGAACTCTGGGTGTTGTTAACAAATGCCCCTTGTACTCTGAAATGCAGCGTTGGTCCAACTTCCTCCACCTTCCTAGTACTAACTGAAGAGCAATTAGCTAATAAACAGGTAATTATAATAATATGTTGTAATAAAATCTAACACAATTACAGCAGCAAAATGAACAATGGCATTTTCCTTACCACACTAGGTTGAAACCAAAGCCTTCCGTTTAATAAATACACTGGGCACAACTACCAGATTGCTTAGTGCTGTTTGTGCCTTCCTATGTACCACAAACTAAACAGGCTTCTACCCTACTTCCACTTGCTGTGGAGTATTTCCCTACCAACCCCCAAGGCTTGCTTTGCCCTGTGTCTGCTTGTCTCTTCAAGTGAATTAAACCTGCCACATCAGTTAACTAAGATGCTCAAGCCAATGCATCCCCACAGCTCTCTTGGATGTGCACTGACCAGCTTTATTCTCTCTCCCTCATTTACCAGGCTTGGGTCGTTCTGGTTTCACTTTCTCACAGTCCAAGCTCCTCACCCTAGAGCCAATCTGCTGGAGTCATGAGGCCACTGCACGCCCTCAGCACATTGCTACTTCTGCCTCAGTCATTAATGAAAACACAGACTGGCCCCAGATCAGTTCCACTTGTAAGTGCTGGATGTTTTTAAAGAATATTTACAGTTTACAATACCACCAACACCAGTCAAGACCCAACAGTGTTAAAAAGGCACAATCAACCACACATGTTATCCCTACTAAATGTTTCAAAAACCCCTGTATCATTCCACCTCTTCCACCTCTCTTACCTCCTGCCTTTTTTGCTGTTCTTTCTCTGTTCCATCCATCTTTCCCTCTCATTCTCAGATCAAAGTCAAGAAAGTGGGATTTCAGTGTTTGTATTCCTCACTCAAATCTTTGGGTTCACTTTAGAACATCTGAAGAACACCATGCACCGCCCTTCACCACTCCCCACCCAAGGAAACCAAGCCCTGAAAAGTCTACTGATTAAATGGGAATAAGTAGATGCTTTACTCAGGATCCTCTGAGATCTTAAGAGCACAAAGAGAATGAATGTCTTTGCCCATCAGAGAATTTCCCAAGGTTTCCATTTAATTTATAAGTCTGATGGTTCTCAAGAAATTGAAGTGTGCACTCATGTTGTAAACAAAATACTTCAGATAAAAACGTATGAAGAAAGCAAGAGAGAAAACTTCCTTAAAGTATTAAAAAAAACCCAACAAAACCCCCACCAAAGTAAATACAGGTAAAAAATACAAGTCCAAATTACACTTCTCAGTTTTTAATCTAGATAGAAGCTACTGATGAGTATTTTTTGAGGCCTACCATTAATCTTTCTATTACTATCGATACCATGGCAAGTCAGTTTAGTATTACAGAGTATCCCAGGTATTATAAATTACTATATATAATGACTCAAGATATACAGATATAATAAACCTAGGTACTTTGCAGTGACTCAGTGAATTCTAGTTACATAAAAGTAATTCTGAATGAAATTACTACATTTGGACAATAAGTATTCTTTCAGTGCCAAATCCAATGACAGAAACACTACCAGGAAAAGAACTGATATCTCTTCCCTGCATTCAGGTAGAGTTTTATTTATGCCAGCACATCATTCACCCTAATTTTGTGAAACTGAATATCCATGAATTGAAACAGAACATTTGAAAATGATGTACTTTCAACAATTCACATACAAAACACAACAGGTCAGGACTCGTTACTTTCTCTTCTTTCCTTACGCCTGTTTGAGTATGACAGAAATTCAAGGGACAGTTTTTCTGCTAAGAAGATTAAGCCAAGGACACTCATCATTTAGCCCACTCTTTAATGACCAAAGCTAACAGTGAAGACCGACATTTATGTTGGTTTAATTATTTGCAATTAAATAACAAAGCCCTGATAGTTCTTCACACTCCACTCACATAGAATGATAACCTAATAAGGTATAACGGAAAAAAAAAAATCTATGGATGGTCTTGTTCAAAAACCATCTTTTCATTCATCTTATTGCACTGGGAATACGATGAGCCAATACTGCTGACCAGCAAGTCAGGTACTAAGGAAAAGCTCATGACTTTATATAAAAACCATAGAGCCATGAGAAGGAAAAGAAACAAACAGCACTGCTCATCCGAATGGCAGAGGATGGATGGAATCTGTCCGAGAACAGCATCATTGTATTACATGTAACCACCTCTTTTTTCATCCAGGTTATTTACATTACACATCCCAGGAGGACTACCAACACAAAAATCACTTCTACAAGACTTAAGAAAAGTAGGTCATTGAAGATCTCCCTACCTCAGTATGGAGGTGTGAAGATGTTGTAGCAAGCATCAACAAGTGGAGTGGGCAAGATGGGTCCTATTCAGACTGGAAAAAACTGGTACAAACTCTCCAAATCAATGCCTGCAAATGAAAGAATACAAAGTATATAATCCTGAAGAACCTGGAATAATGCACCAAAAAAACCACAAGCTGGTTTACAGTATGGAGTAAATATTTTTCATCTGTGTTCAGCTCCAGTTCGGTCACCATTCCCACCCATTCTACCTTTCCCCCAGCTGGAAGCTTCCCTGCACATCTTTAAACCATAGCTTCATGCTGTGTTCCATGGAGCAGACAGCAGCACTGTTCCCAGCACTTCCCAGCTGCCTAGCTTCAGCTAGAGAAGACTGTATCAGCTGTATTTGGGTGGCCTTGACAGTGAAAAACCTACAAGTTTATCTGTACCTCTGACTCGTCCACCAGCACAGATACAAGTTCTATGGTCTTGCTTGTTTTAACCACTGCAGTTCTGTCTGGCCCTCACCCTGACTCAGGGAGCTTTAGCCTGATAGTGAGTGACACAGCAACACAACTACGCAATGCAAATGTGTGTGAGATACTGCAGGCAAAAGGCTACAATGGCACCAATTCCAAGATTGGTTTAAGAATAAAGAACAGAAAAAAGCAGATACTTGAAATAAAGTAGATGCTTTCAGAAAAATTGAAGTTGTTTCCAAACAATGAAAACAGAAGGGGACATAAATCTGGCAAGCTAAATGTGAACCACGATAAGGCTCAACAACGCAGATCCCAAAAAACAACAGTTAGAGTTACAAGAGCTAATAAAAACTTTTCAAACACAAAAGCAGGAAGCCTGTCAGTCAAATACAACAGCTGATAGATGATCAAGGCGTAAAGGAAGGAATTAGGAAAGATAAGGACACAGAAGCAAAATTAAATGAATTCTCTGCACTGATTTTCACTATGGAAGAGGTCAAGAAGGTTCACACACCAGAGCAACATATCACCAGAGGCAGACAGGACTCCCTTGAGAGTTTTAGAAGAGCTCAAATATGAAATTGCTGAACTTTCTTTCTTCCTCTCTATCCGAGGATCAGAAGGTGACAAATCTTTAAAACATGCTTTAGGAGCAATTGTGGGAATTGCAGACCAGAAAGTCAGATTTCTAGAACTGGAAAATGGTAGAAAATTGTCAGACCAACCTGAATGAGCGGAGATGAGAAAAATGGTGACTTGGGGAGGAGTCACAGAGACAAGAGAAGAGCTTATACATATCGATCTGATGGAAGAAACAGCCCTGCTAATATGAGAGATTTGGGCTGATATAGCGGAATCAGATTTTCTAAAAGCTCTTCTAGAACATCCTTCACTAAATGTTCTTAAGAAAACTAAACTGTCTTGAAGCAAGGAGGATTAATCTTCCTGTGAATTCCTGATAAAAAGATACATAGAGAAGTGTACAAACTCAACGTTAGTGAGGGAGGGGAACAGAAATTCTGCACTGTTTCAGCATACTCATAAATAACCCAGTGGCAGATAGTGAAGCGACACACAGGTAATACCATGCAAGAGTTTTTCTGGAAAGTCAGGCTTAAAATTAACTGAGAAGAGTTCCTGAAAAACCTCACAGAGTTCAGTGACTTGATGATAAAATGCAAGTGCATGCCCCTGGTTGAGCAGGATCCTGGTTCTAACCAGGAGAATGGGGAGGAAACACTTCCACCCTTGAGGATCATCCTTCAAATCTGACTGCAAAGTGTAAGGAAGGCTCTTGCCATTCTGGGTGGGCTGGGGTCGGAAGGGGCTGCTGGGGTGGGTCCTCCCTGGCCTGGGAGAACTCCTGGGAAGAGCACTGTGCTCAGGGGAGGGATGGGGTCCTGGCCCTATGGCCTGAGACCAGGAGGCAGAAGGGAGAAATGGCTCTGGCCCCAAAGTTATCCTCTGCTAAAAAAATTATCTTTCTCCAGAAAGGGGACTCTGGTGGAAAGGAGACCTGCTCCTCCGCCTGCCCTCACCTGTGGCTCTTCTGGTGCTCAGGACCATCATGGGGATTCCCTTTGCCTGACCAAGACAGACAGGGAGCTTTCCCTCAGCAGCTGCCTTGACTTGGCAGCAGCTGAGTTCCTGTACAGCAAATAAAGAGCATCTGACAATGCCTGCCCGACAGGAAGCGGGAGCCCTTCTCTGTGGCACACGGCATGTGGCTGGGGGCAGCTGGTTGCCCCGACGCCTGCCCAGCCAGGGCAGCAATGCGGGCAGCACGGGCTTGGAACGAGGCCTGCAATGGCTTTGTCCTGCTGCCTGCCCACACACTGAGGCTGCTTGTCCTCGCCTGAGCACAATTAGCACCGTACTAAATTCCTTGTGCCCCGCGCTAATTCGGGAGGATGGGCATGTCATACCCTGCCAAGAATTACAGCCGGCCGCTGGTGAGACGGAGCGTGCCTACCCTTTCATTAAGCTTTTGTTTCATAAGAGAGGGCTGAGGAGTCTCCTCTTTGTCAGAAATGCCCCTGGAGGAGCTGGAGGGGGCAGAGGCCACGCGGTTTGTGTGAAAGTGCAGCAGGGCAAGGGGTTGGGGCCACACTCCTTGGTCTCATGGCCAACTGGCAAATCAGGAAAAATCCACTATTCCCAACACACTGAAAATCCAGCACTGCACCAGTGCTGTGCAGCTGGGCTACAGGACAGAAGCAGAGCTCATCTCTGCCCGCCCTGTACCACAAATCACCCAAGGACAGGGCATGGCATCCATGGCATCCACTGCTGCAACGAATGTTGAAGGGAAAGAGACAACCCTGGCACCCCAGGGAGGACAGCCACCCACCCACATCTAATAACTGAGTTTGAAACCCTGGATTCTGTCCCTCAGTGTGCACAACTAATGCGTCCTGACCCAGGGAGAGCAGGCTGGGTGCATGTTCGACTGCCACAACTGGGCATTTGATCTGTAATTGGTTTTCAACGATTGTATCTTTTTCCCTGTTATTGTTTTACATGGTTAGGTTCTGTACGGTATTGAAAATCAATAAAAATGCATGGAAAAAATGTTATCCTACCCCACCTCCCCCTTCAAAATTAAATGATCTTGTTAGGATTCTCCACTGCTATTTCACACCAGTTCACCTCCATTCTCCTCCCCTTGCTGTGGTTAGCTGCACCAGCCAGGGGCTGTTTTTGGGGACCAGCCCATGTCTCCAGTCCAGCAGAGCCCTTGGCTGCCAGCCCTGAGCTATTGTTGCTCAAGTGAGTCCACAGGGATGTTACCTCTATCACCACAGATGCTTTGGCTTGCAAGGAGGAATGCAGGCCAGGGAGGGAAAGGACTTTCCCCAAGTCACATGTGGCAGGAGGAGCTTCTGCTCCTTGCCAGGGTAACACATCTCACAGAGCTCTGAGGTCCTTCCACATAGCTTGCCCATACCACAGATCAAAAGTGTGCTCACAAACTTGCTAAGTGCCACCTACATTGCTTTTTTTTTCTACTTCTTTGCTTATATAACAAAACCAAGTCCATTAAAATTGGAAAAAAAAACCCAACAAAAAACAACCCACAACAACCTATTTACTCTCAACTCCAGATTAGGATTGGGATATAGATGCTACATGAGGTAATGAGCATGATGAGATGAGAACAAGGGAACCACTTAAAGAGATTAAGGGATTCACTGGGGTGTAACTGGAAGGACTGACAGCCTCATGGCAGCCATTAAGAGCTAAGGGAAAAGGAGCCCAATCTGCTGCAGCATTAAGCAGTGAAACAGCCAGAGGTGAGTGTCCAGAGGATGGTTCAAGTGGACAAGAGAGAGGAAATGCAACAAGGGACAATCCCACTGATGCAATTTGTACAACCCCAGCATATGTGGACAAAGAGAGAGGAAAAGACTGCGTCATTCTGATTTGGTGAGTGACAACAAAAACTGGAGCCTGAAAGAAGTCTTTCACATTAAATGGAAACATTTCTGTTCCTGAAGAAAAACGATATTTTGGGATTTAAAAGAATACTTTGTTTGATGCAAGCAAAATGTTTTATTTCAGACTGTAGGGTTTTTTTCATTAAGAAAATTCCATTTCAAAAGAAAACATTTCTAAACAAAACAGACATTTTCATTTTTTAATTGTTCTAAAATATCCTCCTTTTTGTTCAACCTTCTGTCAAGAAAATGTAGCTTTGTGAACTTTTCAAAACTGTTTTTCTAAAATAAAACTATTTCACTGGGGGAGACATTGACCCCCTGGTTATGCAGGGAGAGGCAATCTGCTTTCCATGCTCATTTTGAGGAGAACTTCGCCTTCACTTGTAACAGAAATACAACTGGCTGATAGTGTTTTATTTATAAATATGATGCATGTCCAAATTCACAATATGCATCTGAGGAAAAATTAAACCTTAGCACACGGCTGGCACCGCACCCCGCTGGGGTCTGGAAGGTGGGACCCAGCGCAAGGTCTGACGAGGGACCCTCATCCCTCAGCCTCGTGCCTGAAGAGAGCAGGGACTCAGACAGGGACTGCATCCCCCCAGCTCTGTAATGCTGCACACATGCTGCCAAAGCCCTGCCTGGTGTAAACACGAGTGTGTCTCCTACAGTTAACATCATTTTGTCACGTTGGCAGGCTGATAGATCTGGCTCCACAGCTTGGAATTCTTCTGGAATTAAAGCCTTATATAAACATATTGTTTAACTTTATTACAGTAATATAATGACTTTAAAATAACTTTGTAATATATGTTATAATATTTTAAAGTGCATATTATTGTAATGTCACAGTTTCATTCACTCTGTAACAGTCCAGTCAAAGCAACAGATAGGAAGGTAAACACCACTGAGAAGGTACAGAGGGTGAAGTGGCCCCTTTCCCAGGTCTAAAAGTTGCTTTTCCAAACTGCCTGCTCTGTAGGTTTGATGCTCTGTAGATGCTCTGTAGGTTTGTAACTAAAACACCAAATGGCTCCAGTTGTTCTTTGCTTCAGAGAACCAACTCACTCCTTTGCAAACTCTGCTAAGGTTTTGGTTTGGGGTTTAAAGCTTGGCTCTCAGACATGGGGTTTCCTCCACGTAACACAAATGTACTGCTGACAGTTCAGGATTCTGCTGGAGAAGTTTTGTTTCATGCTACTAGGTGGCTTGGGACTCACCTCGTAAGGTAAGAAGCTCAGCCTTCAGTTTAGAAAACATCTCTGATGTCCACAGCTGTGGTGAAAAGCCACCCTCCACCCCTTTGCACAACACAGCACAATAGATCAGTAAATGTGCTGTTGAGACGGGGGAAACGGAGCCGTCATGCTGTGCATGCTGTAATTGCCATTCCTTTTATATGATTATAAGAGTGTGTGATTCTGTAATAAAACCTTAGAGAAAACAACCCAAGTCCTCCCCCTTCCCAAGTACTCACATGTCAGCTTACATAAAACAAAACCAATCTGCTAAGAAATGCAAAAATATTAAAACGGATATCTAAAAAGCACATCAGACATTTTGGCTACCTGTAAATAAGTATCAATTTAAAAATAGATAGAGAAAAATATTAACTGCCAATCAAGTATAGAGGAGCTGATGGGTAATTTCTTTGGCACAGAAGGGAAGCAGGCAGCAGTATGGGGCAATCCTATGGTCAGCACTTGGGGACAGGACTAAGAGACTGCCAAAGCCTCCATTGCTACTTCAGCTTCTTCTCATTGTCAGGGCTCTGGGTCAAAGTCCCCCACAAACTGAAATCTCCGTTCCCAAGAGGGTGGGTGGCAGAGGGGAGCAGCACTGCAGTGGGGAGACCAAAACTCCTCCCAGAGGGAGCCCACAGCTCATGCACATGGAGGGAGATGCCTCACCTTCCCTCCGCTTTCCTAGAGCAGCGCTAAAACTAACCCTGTCAACCACTTGTTTCTCCCTCTGTTCTTCTGAAGCAATTTATTTAATATTCTCCAATTCTTATGTTTTTTCCACTCGTGCCTTCAGCCCCCCGCGCATCCGCGTGTCTCTGTCCTTCCAGCAGCGGCAGCGGGGGTACTGCGGCTGCGGCACACGAGCAGGCACCAACAGCCAAGATCACGTCTTCGGTATCTCGCCAGCTCATGCAGGGCGTATATATCTTCTGTAAATAACCCTCAGTTTTCACGTGGATTATTTAGACTTTCTGATGAAACTGCAGAAATGTCAATGCGGCGCCCAAACACCCAATCAGGCAGCGTCTCCCTGACCCCTGCCCTCCGCCTCTCCAGCACTGCTGCTATTATCTGCAAAGGGAAAAACCCTCCTTGTCTCTTGTTATACCTTTTTTTATGATCTAGGATTCTGTTAATAATGACTCCCTGTTACATAAAACAGATACATTAATATCACCAAGTCCCAAAAGTACTGAATCAAGCTGACTCCTTCAGAAAGGAAGAAAGTGATAGATACAAGTGAGGGAAAGCCTTAATAAGAGCACAGATCCTAAGGAGGGAAAGAGCTCCACCAGATCGCTTTTTCCTTCCTATTTGAAATAAGTAAAGCCAGAAACACACAAGCCTTAAGCCCGTTGAGTGAGAGGGAAAAAAAGGGAATATGAGAAGGAAAAGGTCACTCCTTAGGAAGGCTTCTTCAGGATCCATTAATACACCAACTTTTACTGTTCTGCACTGCAACAAAAAACACCTCTCACAACAGACAGACAGAGCTCATGGAGCAGCCCTGTACCAGTGCCTGAGTGTCATTTAGACTCATCTGTACAAACAAATCTAAATTCAACTCCCCTGACAGAGCTCCTCCAGAGTATTAGACCTATTAAAATTTTTATTTTGCAATTACTTCAGTTTACTTTGCTTCTTTTCTAGGTTTTATGCCAGATTACATGGATGGAGGATCAAGCTTCACTTAAAAAAAAATTATTTTTTTCTGGGTTGTGCCACTGCTGGAACAAATTTTAAATCATGTGATACAATCATCATAATTTTGATTGATAGGTTCACTTTAGACCAGCCTGTGGTTGTTTAATAGAGCAAAATATGACTTAATCCACTAATTTCTAATTTAACATAAGTAAAATACCTGACACATTAGACATTTTTCTTAATTCACTACTGTAAGATGCCCAGACAGTGATGAGGTTTGTGTTTACATAGAATACCGTAACACAGCAGCTACCACCAACTCATTCTATTTCTTTGGGTGCAAATATTAACATCTCTGTGTCTCTATTCCCAGTTTATAAAATGGACATAACAATTTTGATACCAAAAGTGGTGGAAGGATTAATTTGTGAACAACCAAAAGTATAATGTAAGTGCTAGGTGCAATTATTTTAAGTACTAAATATCTCACAATGATGGCAGATAGGAGTAAGAAAGGAATGAGACTGCAATTTTGTGTTTTTTTCATTATTGCATAGACAATGCTTGCTGTCAAAGTATGCCAGGCATTTTCCAGATCAGAAGAAAATGTGATCCCTACTCTGAGAGTGCCTAATCTAAAAAGTCAAAGATGAAAAGAGGGAAAGGAACTCAGGATACAAAGGAATCTATGTAGTGACAGGCTCCAGCTTGTTATTTTAATTAAAAATATGCTAAATCCTTCTTTTTGCCTCTTTCAGTCCTCTCATCCAGGCTCTAAGCTTCAATTCCAGTGTCCGCATAACCTTCCCTAATCATCCAAGGCTCCCTCCACACAAAGCAGCTCCTTGAAGCCAGGGCAGCGCGAGAAAGGGGCACGCGGCGGAGCGTGACAGCGGGTAGGACGACAGACTCCAAGACTGCAAATCCAACAGATCCAGCCCAGAGGTGCTTCCAGAGATGTACGTCCCACTGATGGGGAGCCCCTGAGCTGGAAGGCTTTCTGTAACTTCCAGGGGGTAAACTGATACAGCCCAGAACACCAGATCCCCTTCACCTGTGCCACCTTGAGAGGTGCATCCCCTGCCCTGAGTGCAGTCTCCTTTCTCAGAGGACCCTGGACTGTCCTCAGGTGGACCACCAAGTCCTCTGAGCCAAACACATAAAAATGCTGCTTTATCAACAATTAGGGAGCAAGACATCAGTGCTGTGTTTCTTTAAATTTTCCAAGAGTTTTTCCAGGAGTTGGAGATTCCCCTCTGCCCCCTTTCCAACACCTTCTAGTCCTTCCTGTTGCCTTGCCCCCAAACCCAAGACAAATGTCTCCTGGTGCAGCCAACTGCACTCCACTCCCTGACTGCCCCTGGAGCCCAGTGGATATTCCTTCAGATGTCTAACAAGCATTGAACACAACCGAGGTTTAGAGAGAGACAGAAATCAATACGGCAGCTTCCCCCAGTCACGCTGAGGGATTAGCCATCCCACGGAAAAGCACAGACGGATGAATAGGAGAATCATGACTCCGAATAACGCAAGAGGTTTATGAAGCTGGAAAGCAGACTCCAGCCTTGATAACCTCCAGCTGGCCTGGAAGAAAAACAGGCAGCAGGAACATGCTCCTGTGGCATCCTCCCCTGCTGCTGTGGCACACCAGGGAGGCACAGGCAGGGACCACCCGGTCCTTGTCACCACACTGAGCAATGTGTGGCCACCAGCCTCTCCCAGAGCTGCATTGCAGCTGGGTGATGTATTTCAGCTCTGCGGGTTGAAAGGGAGCAACCCCAAGGACAGCAAATGCCAGGACAGGCTGGTGGGGCAGGTGAGACACACAGGCAAGGAGATGCATCCTTCCACTGCAGCCAGGGCTTATCACCAGGTGGAAGGTGAGGGAGAAGACAGAGAGAACTCTTTGGCTTGTACCAGCACCAGAGAAGGCCCCACAAACCTCTAATAATGAGACAAACGGGATCCTGTGTCCCTGCCAACATGTACCACTGTCTGAAGAAATCTGAATCCTCTTTGGTTTGGGGACACTGCAAGAAGCATCTATTTTTGATGGGTGGAGGCAGGGCTAGGACAGGCACTAGAGGAGCAAGCTGGTTTTTAGCTCAACTAACATCATCTAACTTGCTGTGGTTTTACTGGTTGCTTGCTTTTGTTTTGGTTGCTGTGTTACCACTCCAAAAGCTGCAGATATTTTGTCTTTAGATTGTCACAGGTGAGGATAGGAAGCAACATTCAGAAAGCCTTCAAGGTTTAATGGGGCATCAGTAATACATTTGCATAGTTTGAGACTGGTCTTTAATGATCTCTGAAGTTTCCACCATTTCAGAAGTTTACAGCCCAGCATATGGTTTCTGGGAACAGCGAGTTGATAAATGCTCTCTAACTCTTCTAGAGCCCACACAATCACAGTCACAGTTTGCTTCACTGCCCAGGAACCACCATTGATTGTCCATGGGACTTGCAATGTCATTCTGTGAAAGCAGATAAATCCCTTACAATTCAAATTTCACCCACAGTGAGAGAAGAGCAACGAGACAGCAAAGGTGTAGAAGAGCAGACAAAGTTCAAGTAATATGCAGAAAATGTCTCAGGGTAATTTTCAGCCACCAGACTCTATAAAGGATGATTTCTTTTTATTTCTCATTTTTCTGAAATGAATTAACATGGGGGAGGAGGGAGGAAAGGTGCCAATACCTCTCAGTACAGCATCTGAATAGTTACAGGACAATAGAAGAATAGCTAGATGCCCTCTTATACATATATCTTCCTGAAAATAAACCCCATTTACTTCTATTATTTCATTTTCCCAACCAGTTCTACTCCTCTCTACTGATACCCTGCAACGAAAACTAAAGATGATGTGGAACCACATACTAGTGCTCACAGAACTTTCTCCTGCTTTTGAGAATGGTCTCTGGCCCATTAGGTACTAACATTTATTTACCATAACTACATTAAATCATTTAAATTAAAACTTTTCTGCCCTGCCTGTGACTGCCAACACGACCCAAGAACAAGGTGGTTCTCTTGAGTCGTGCCAGATCTGTATGGCCAAACACACGTGAAGGGTGTTTGTCCATTAACCAGGAGACTGAACCACAGCAACCTGCTCTTTTGGCCCCGCAGCTGTGGCAGAAGCTGTGCTCTCAAGTCCACCCTCACCCTACAGGCACCTTGCTCTTGGGCTGGCTGGTGGGGTGGCATGGTGGGACTGCACTGGTTCAACCTGGACACTGCCACCCACCTGGGGCTGCGAGTGGGACAGCTTCTGCCTTCCCTGCCTGGGGCACAGGGCAGTCGGGTCTGTCTGCCTCAGCCAGGGCACGTTGCTGCGGGCTGTGATAAGCCCTCAGTCTGGGGAGCACATGGCTGCCTCACCAGACCATCAATCTGTCCCCTTCCCCACCCCCACTGCTCCTTCTCCCGCATTAACCTAAAATATGAGCGCATGTGCTCGCCCCCCGCGCTCCTGCTCCCAGAACCCTCCCGGTCCCCTCCCTCCAGCACTCCTTATCTAAGGCAGCGTGTCAGTGCAATTTTATGGTCAACATTACAGGCTCAAGCCCTGCTTTAAGCCAATCGCCCCACGCCGCATCCGTTGGGAGAGCAGCCAGGCTCCCCGCCAGGAGCTGCCCCCTCCGCCGGCAGCCACCATAAATCTGCCGTACCTGATGGGAGATGGGCTTTTTAGGATCTCTCAGGGTGCTTTGAGGTAGCACTTCTATGAACTCCATGCCACAATAAATAATGCTACCTGCAATATGTCTTTGGGAACGTGTCAGCGGCGGCTGTCCTGCCATGAATTTTTATTCTTTTGCCATCTGGAAGATAGATTCCAGATACAGCATTTCCCCGCACTTAGTGTCAAATCTCTTTACCCCTTTGCCCCGGCAGAATGACAGGGACCACAAATAAAATAAAATAATAAAAAAGAAGCATAGGAAAAATGGCCTGTGAGCAGAGGGAAAGCACTAAACTCACCTCTCTCTGCAGCTGAGCAGCTTCAGAGATGACAGCAGCAACTACAGGCACCAGCAATATGCAATAATAAGAAGGTAATTTTTGTACACTGCTAAGACTTCGGCAGGAGGATTCCACAGAAAGGAGAGTAAAGAAAAAAATTGCCATAAAGAGCATAATGCAGGTAGAACCAGCAGAGAGGGGAATATGGCCATGCGTGCCACCCCAAACTCTTGTGCCGCAGATAGGGAAACAAAGTAGTGACCCCAAAAGGGAAGGGTTTCTTTAATGAAAAAACCTTTCTCACTACAGGTAAAAAGGTCATACAGAAAGACTAGTGAAATGGCCTAAATATTTGCAAATCTTGCCCTGCATTTCTGAGATGCAGGATGGGCAAGGGATTAGACCCAGCCAGCACGGGTTTAGGAAGGGCAGGTCCTGTCTGACCAACCTGATCTCCTTTTATTATCAGGTGACCACCTGGTGGATGAGGGGAAGGCTGTGGATGTGGTCTACCTGGACTTCAGCAAGGCCTTTGACACCATCTCCCACAGCATTCTCAGAAAAAAGAAAAAAAAGAATTGCAATTGGCATGAAAATCTTGAGCTCCTCATTTGGGCTGCTGTAGCGCAGAGCCCCTCGGGGTCAGCTGTGTCTCAGGGCTTCGTTAGCCAGCAGGACATGGGCAGACCCAGCACACCTTCAGAGAGGCTCTGCAAAGGACACAAAAGTGCGAGGAGCAGCCCCACATCAGAGGTTGCCTTTCAGAGAGACCAAAACCAGGCCAACAGAACCCTGGAAATTCATCAGAGGGAAAAGCAGGGGGGGGTCCTGACCCTGGGGAGAAGCAGCCCCAGGCATCAGCACACGCCAGGAGCAGACCTGCAGGGGAGGGCCTGGGTTTGTGGTGGACACCGGGCTGACCACGAGCCAGCAGTGTCCTCATGGCAAAGGCAGCCACAGCACCTTGGGCTGCACTGGGAGGAACGTGGCCAGTGGGGCCAGGAGGTCATCCTGACCCTCAGCACAGGGAAGGCCATGTCTGGAGTGCTGGGTCCAGTTCTGGGCTCCCCAGTGCAAGACAGGTATGGATGAGACAATCTCTAGGGGTGCCTTCCAACCCCCAAGATTCTGGGACTTATTCTAGGAATCCAGGCTTTACTTTCCAGTTACCACATCTGATAATTGCGTAAACTACCCTCAAGACTACAAAATACTTTTAAAAACCCAGGCTGGTAAAATATTATTAGTTGTACAATTCAGTTGGGAGTATGAGAAATAGCTGCTCAAACAACAGCATAACAGCCAGAAAAACTCTATAAAAACAATTCCAAGTAGACAGGAGTTCACAGTGCACAATTGTTTTTTTCTCTCTTGTTTCCCTCCTCTAGCTCAGTGCCTTATATAAAAACAAAATGACTCTCTTCCATGCCTGAATACTGTCAGAGCTGCAGTGCAATCTTAATTTGAAGGCATTATTTTACTTTCTTCCTTTGCTCTGATGAAATTACCAAATTTCACATCCCTTACATCTAAAAGATATTAGCATAAGCACTATGGTATCTTCACATTAACAGGCACGTGCCATTTCTACCACACAGCATGTTAAAGGCATCACTGTTCCACCATTAAGTCACCACTGTCCACTCTTTGAGTCAGAATGTACCAATGCCATATGAGATGTCCCCTTCAGCACACATGCTTCCAAATTCACCTCAAAAATGATGACACTAAGTTAGAACACAGCCACCTGGCTGTAGGAACATCTGTCCTCTTCTTATTTTCACCTCTGAAACTGAACTTTAAACACTGGAGACAATGCTAAATATTTGCTCTTGAGCAAGTCATACAAAACAAGCCACCCCAGATCTTTTATTCCCAAAGATGTTGAGCAACTGCTTTTGCCACACAGCAGAGTTAAAGTGGAGGAGATTTACAAGGTCATTGACAAATGCAAGTATTGATTGAGTATTAAAGTGTCTTGTGATTAATACAGCCTTCGAAGTAATTAGTGTAGAAGATCTCTTATATCTCCCCATGTTTAAATAATGTATCTGTGAACATGCAGGCCCCCTGTCAATCACTCTGGTTGAGGCCAAACATCATATCATCTGATAGCTCATTTGGAAACTGGACTTCCTGCCTGCTGCATATCTTTAAAAAATAGCAACTCTTCCTTAATTACCTGGTGTGACCTGTATCTAGAGCCTGGCAGTTCACAGAGGGGGGGGCAAGGTGAGAGGGAGAAGAAAGCTAGAAAAAAATGCTAAAGGATGTCATTCCTACAATGGCAATTAAAAACCCAGAGAAATATCAGAGTGACTGAGCACAATGAGCTGAGGGACCCCTACCAAGTAACATTCAAATGGCATTTGCTCAACCAGATTCAGAAGTCCCACATCTGATGTAGCCATACAACTCAACTCTCTACCCCTCGCAACTGGGCAGGAGTTTGGATTTGTTCATACAGCAGTTGATCTTAAAACTGGGATTTACAGACTGAAATTTGTTTTTTAATTCAAAGAAATATGTAAGCCAAGATAGCCACAATTTCTCCCAGGTCTCCTAAGTTTTGTTGGGGAAAGAGGTGTTCAACTAATACTTTTCAAGCTATTTCTGTATCTTGCTCACTAATAGATCCCAGAAATCTATTATTAGAATTTCTATGATTAGAATAATAGAAAACAGAGCTGGAAAGGACCTCAGAAAGTCACTAAATTGATCTTTCTACCCACAGGCAGAATCAATTACACCTAAGCATTCTAGTATCCTGGCATCCTAAATTGAAAGAATGGGTCATGTTAATCTAATAGCAAACTGGTTGTAAGCTCTTGATCAATTTGCAGTCATCTGCATCCTCACTCATTTTCCCACTCTCTGGAAGCAAAAGGCTCATTGCAAAGTCTAACTACTTTAATATGAACAGGACTGCAGGAATAACAACTTAAACTCTAAAAGAAAACAAAACATGCTCCAGACCCAGACCTTATTTCTTCAGGAGAAAGAAGACAATGGAAAAAAAGAGGGTGGAAAAGGTATCTGCAGTGTGTAAGAGGTACAGATGCATCAAGGGAAGGAGGTCAAATGCAAGGAGCATGCACAATCAAACTCAAAAAAGCTTATGTTGTGGAAACATTATTGCTCATTTATTTCACATTTTTTTGCAGCTATTTAACAAATGCTTTTTTCCCGTTATTATATAGTGGAGCATAATACCCAGATAAAAATAATACACATGAATGCGCTTATAAAAAGACCCAAAAAAGTCACTCTGCTCTTGCTCTTGTGCTAAGTGACATTACAAAGAGTTGGGCTCATGTGGGGCTCTATGTTCTGTGTTTACACAAGCTCTTTGAGCCCTTCTTGGTTAGGCCTTGAAGTAACTTCAGAAGGAACAGGGAGAAACCTCAGCTGATGCTAAGGACTCTCAGGCTAGTGTTATCAGGCTGTCTCAGCTCTTTGTCCCCACCAGAATGACCCAAATCTAACCTGAAAGGAGGACATCATCTATGGGAAGATCAGGCTGTCAGCAGTTACTAGAACATGGGTTTTTCTGGAGCAAGCTGGCGTTTATCGCTCACCTAGATCTTGGAGGTAAACGTTCTGCAGTAAGTGCCACTTCAGCAAAATAAGCAGCTTTACACATTCTGGGAGCTTTTTGGAGTCCATGAAGAACCAGGTACTCATCTACTGTCTTCTTAATCTCTTTCCGACCATTTTCTTTAAACAATTGTAATCACAGGGTTTCTCTGAAGCACACTTAGATTGTTAAACATTTACCGCTTATTGGGTAAATAAGGCTCCAGGAAACAGTCTCCTCCAAGGTCATTCATTTCTGAACTGCTATTTGATTCCAGCTTCAAAACAGCGAAGAACTGAAGTGCAACCCCATCATCCATCTCTATCTCTCTTAAGACTTTCCTCTAGCAGACACTCAGGATGGGTGTAAAGCACACAAATATTCCAGTCTTCTGCAACAGACTGTACTTGCTTGCTTCCTGGTCAGGTTGAAGCGGGTGTACAGCTGCCAGGCAGAGCATTCCTGGTCTGGAGGAGAGTTGGGACCACAACACCAATGTACTTCAGAAGATGACACAGCCTTCATCTGTCCAGTTTAATTTTCAGAGGTTCAAATACACAACATATGGAAGCTAATCACTCTCACACAGAATCAAATCAGAGCAACTTCTAAAGTAATTTAGAGGGGGTAAAAAGAAAGAAAAATTCTTCTTCCTGAAAACCAGTGGAAGAAATCCAAACCTGGGACTTGTAGCTTTTTCTTTAGGCAAAGCACTAGAAATATTCTCCTGCCTTTAGTGTTAATTTCACTTTTTCTTGCACCTGCAAAGGTTTGATATCTCTTAAGTCCCTCTTCCTTCCCCTCTTACCAGTTTGTTTATTATGACTATTTTACCAGCTATTGGTTCAACACACTCCACTCAAATATTCATCAAGTTCTCTGGCTAAATCATATTTAATCAGCACAGGAGAGAAAATAGCATAATTATAGGTGCCAGATGCCATTACACTCAGAAGAAATGCACCCTTGTCTTAGGCTGTCCAGTGGTGCCCCTGATGAAAATAAGCAGGTTACATTGCTGGGGAGGTTGCCCAGAGGTTAGTGGCCATGGAGGCCAAATGTACCTTCCAGTATCTCCAAACTGAAGGAAAAGGGAGTGGTGGAGAGGCACAGAGGGAGAAAGAGAGAAGCTGCTACTGATGAACAGAGAGCACCAGAACTGGTCATGATGAAGCTCGGCAATGCACCCTTTTTTTGAGAATAGGATAAGTCAGACTCCTACATTAATTATACAGCTGAAACACAAGGTTGCTACCCAGAGATGTGGTGCTTGTAAATAAATCCTGTTCACAGAAATCCTCTTTTCAGAATAAGGACAGAGATAATGCATGTTTCAGTTCTGTTTCATTTTTGCATCTTAGGATGAAGCTTGCTTCAGCAGATGGTGATTTGCTCACAGAAGGAGCTGGGCTCCCTTGGCTGGGTGGTCTGCTCACCACAGTGACAGGGAGCTTCACTGGACTGTAAATCAACTCTTCCACACCAAAACAGAGAGAAGGGAGGAAACCCACACGAATTACCAACCCACAGACAGTGCCCAGCATAGTTTGTGCCAATTATCGTGCTTCTGTGTAATGGGTTTTTTAAGGTAAATAATTCTCTTTTGGTAATATTAATGAAAGAAATATTTACTGATCAATAAGCTGAAATTTTAATATTGCAAAGATGCAAATAAATTCTTAAAGTTGCCTGGAGGAAAAAATGAGGCAGTCTTCTCCAGCTGGCACTGAGTCACTTGAAACTTGACATTATCCTTGTGTGAAGCATCCCAGCTTACCCAGGTTATGGCATAAAATGTGATAGGAGACATTTCACCTGCTGATGTTTCTTATTCATCACTTTACATCAGTGCTCAGGAACAACTACCCTGGTTCAGACAGAACAATGGCCAGAAAGGCGGAGTGTTGTGTTGGGGTTTTTTTTTTTTTTTTTTTTTGCTAATAATACATCTGAGGTTTAGATAAGTAACTAAGAGGAAGGAGAGCTCCTTCTAGTCCATCCTGCTGCCGACAATTAAGAAACCTCAAAGTAATTTTTGAAAATGTCAGCGTCTCATTTAGCAAACGGATAAATAATGAATGAAGCATAATCACTGTCCTGTGCTGGTGGTACAGCTTCGCGGTGTCATTAGTAAACTAACGGTATAATATCTTCGTGTCACAGTTTAATTATATCTTGTAATTAGTTTCAGCAATGGATTGCACAGAGTCAGGCCCCCTGAGCTAAACAAAAGGTAATAGAACTTTCAGAGTCCTCACATAAATCAATTATGAAAGTGTCCTGTGTTATTTGAGGCTTGTTTGCTGTAATTTTATGCACAAAGAAGAAATGATCCCTGCTGCCTATGGAGGGCGATTCACCTTACCAATTGCCTGCCTAAATAAGTGTGAGCATGGCAGAAGCCTGAGCCCGTCCTGCCTGCACATCCCTCTCTGAGCATCTCCTGGCCGTGGAGAAAGGGAGGGAGGGAAGGAGTGGTAGGAGTGGGCTCCACCAAACAGCACCCCTGGGCGCTGCTGGCACAGGCACACTGTGTGGGCACTCTAAGATGGTGTTAGGATTTTTCTGTTTTGCTGACGTTTACAGGCTAGGCACTGAGGTCTGGCACTTTACAGACATTATTCACGTAATCCTCTGTGTCCAAAGCTGCAGGTTGTTACATTTCTGTTCACTACCTGGAGAGGCCCACACCACCACCCAAACAACACCTACACCTTCCTTCTCCCTCTTCTTCATCCACAGAGTGAAAAACCCAAACACACCCCTGCCAAACATTTGATCTCTAGTTTGCATTAGCACATCAAGACAAGCCACCAGCACAGGTTCCCAGCCCAGTGCCTGTATGCTTGATAGAAACATGCCTGGGTTGGTCCTTCCCCCTGCTTCAGTTCTGCTACTTCTCATTTAGCTGCCACAGGAATGAATCAAGCAGAAGAGACCCATATTGGAAACAGATCTGTACAGGCTGACGGGTCCATTGAGGTTATGCAAGTGTAATTGCAGCAGATCAGAATCTCTGCTGCCATCCTGCTGGCTGCTATTTAAGCTCCGGAAATTCTACAGAAGACGCTCTTTTCTTAAGAGCTCTTTATACTACACCTGGAGCCTGTGCATATATAAACTGTGGATAGAAAAACCCATACCTGTAAAGTGGCTGCCAACGATCTCCACCATCCCAGCCTATAACTTCTCACATAGTTTCAGGGGAAAAAAAAGAGTTGCACTACTGGAATTTAATGTGTAAAATAATGTTTTGCAGCTCAGGCTTAACAGCTGTCTTTTATTTGCATACTTTTTCCACAGTCTTCTTAGGAGTACAACATATTCTCTTACCATTCCCCTACATACTGATGCACACACGTGGCTCTCACTGCTCTGGTGTCTGAGTTCCTGAATCATTTGTCTTTTCACGTTCCTCCTCTGCCCCCACTGCTTGGTGTTGGAAGCTGCCTGTTTTATTGTGGGATGGAGAAGGAGGGAGGAAAAAAAAATAAAAAAAGCAAATCTCTCAGTGTGTCTAATTTTGGCCTATTGAGACCTCCAAAAGCTAAAAAGGCTCAAAGCAGAAGCAAAGGGCTGTCCACAGGTCACCCAATCCGAGTTGGAGTGTCTGGGATCCCTACTGTGGGCAGCAGAGGAGAAGTGTGGAGAAGAGTCTGAAAGGTGCCAAGACATGCAATAGTCTCAGTTCTGATCAAGCTGCAAAACACACTGGGGTCCTAGTTCAAAGCCCTCATCAAGGCTGCCTTGAAAGTGAATCTAGTGGCACGCTGGCCTTTCTGTTTATACAACAGCTTACAGGTTTAAATGAAAAGCTGCTTGATAAAGCAGCCTGAATCCTCCTATTGTGAGCCCTTCAGCAAATTTAACAAAAGAAAAAGCACTGACTAGAAAAAAAGGGAAAAAAAGTCCACTCCTCGAAGCGGTGCTGCAATCCGGCTGGTTGCCATGGTGATGTGATGACTTGTTCACATGGCAACATACCTTAGGTCCACTATTAAAATGATGAGAGTAAACTGGGTTGCACTTAGTATCCTGTCTGCTGCATGAGCCTTTCTCTGCAGCAGGAGCTGGGACAGACACCGGTGAATGGGAAGATGGAGGAGGAAACCAAAGCTGCAGATGGGAGCTCTGATGGGCATGGTGAAAATACAGGGGATAAACAGAGTCACAGATCTGTATCTGAGGTGAATGACAGCCACGCAAATGAGAAATTAAAATTTTGCTGTGATATAAAATCTGCCTTTATAAGACAGAGGATGTTTTCCATACATCAGGAACATACTCCAGAGGGCACTGAACTCTTTAAGAAGTGACCTCCAGCAAGCACAGCCAAAAACTAACCAGGGGAAGGGGGGAAATCACTAGAGAGCCTATCAACACAAAACTAATTGTGTTAAAGATAAAACTTAAACACCTGTGAAATACAATCATGTAGTTTGTCATTTATATTAAAATCCTACACAACTAGCAAGTGGTAAATTGTGCAACATCTATTTAGTCAGAATGAATACCCAAGATTGCAAAAAATACTTCATGGCAATACTATTGGTGTGTTTTCTGCAATTCTTTTAATTTTAACAGATTTAAACACCTCCTTCTCATAGCACAGAAAATTGCAATACTGCCGGGGAAGTCATCATCCAGTTGTTCCTCATTTAGATGGAGGACAGGATGAATCTCTTTGATTTATCAAGCATGTACATTATACAACAGACATAAGACAGTCTCTAAAAATACAAAACATGAAAAAAAAAAAAGCTTTAATACAGGTTCTATTTTAATTTGGCCAGCATAGTTTTCCTGTTTTCTATAGAAGGCAGTAGCCTGGTATCTTTCTTGCTCAACAACTTTAGTATAAATTTTTGGCTTAAAATCATCCTTAGATAATGCAGCAATGTGGAGTCCCAGCAGCTTGAAGACACCAAGCATAGTCTTACTAATGTTTACTTTTACCACTGAGTAGTTAAACAAACAGCACGAAGTCCACAATACACAGCAGCATTCATTTTTCCTGTTTTTCTCACTGCTACAATCTGAGCACGTTGCCTTTCATTTGCCTGCAGCCCTATCTTCTCAAGGTCTCTAACGCGTGCAGGTGACTCATGGGCAGCTCCCACGTCCATCCCTCCCCCCTGTGCTGCAGTGCCCATGTGCTGCCAGGCTCTGCCCCCACTGACCCAACAAGGCTCCTCGGGGTCCAGCTGCTAGGCTGGGGAGTGCTTGACTGATGGCTTTGGAGACCATGCTGCAAGCTCCTAGCTAGGAGGTTACGAAGGCCCCTATGTTTTAGCAGATGTCACAGCAGAGGAGGATTCCTTTCATCTCTATTACTGATGTAAGAATAGCTTTGTCCCACTCCCCAAAACACAGGGCATGATAACTGTCTCAGAAGGATGGCAAACTGTTTGTGGGGAAAAAAGAAAAGCAACCTTCTGGTGCCTATCAAGCTATCATGACAGCTGTAGCCATGTTTCCTCCTGAGGACCAAAGTAACTACAAAGTGCATGAAATCATTAAGCACGTGGAAATCCCAGAGGTAGGCTTTGGCTAAACCTCATGATTTCCCAACCGAAAGGCATCAAAGACCAAACCCTTAGAGTTCATTTGCTGTTTCCCTTCGCTCTGCACATATCTGCATGGCTGAAGTTTGCCTTTCCTTGGCAAGCACAAAGCATGAACTCTGAGTACGCTCCTTCTGCCTGGAGAGCTGTGTCCCTGCCTGACCTCCAGGGCAATGCAAAGGGAACTGCTTCGGGGTGGACAGACTGGAGAGAGGATGATAGCAGCTGGAAAGCCCAAGTTGGGACAAAAAGCCTTCCAAGTGCATTTGTAAATTTACACAGCCACATCTGCACATCCACAGTCTGCAGGAGCTTTTCCAGACAACAAAGGCAATCTGTGGCCATTAAGGTAAATTCTTTTGCATGAGTCAGTGTGACAGTCGTGCAGGAACACAAGTAGGAGTTTGGGTAGTTAACTTCCTGTGGTGGAGATGAGCTCTCATTTTTATTCATAATACTATTTAGTTGATAAACTAAACAGCTCAAATGAACTTGGAATTTTGCATCATGATGCAATGGTTTAATCAGTTTGCAATCAGATGCAATTTGATGCCCAGCACAGAAAGTTGCAGAGCAGAAATCAAGGCTATATCTGACCAGAAAAATCTAAAGGCAAAGAACAGATTTCACATTTCCATTTTTTAAAGACTGATACCTAACTGTAGAAAATATACCTATGGTATTTTTTCCAATTGGTGTAATTCATAAACTATCAGAGTCAGCATAGGAAGTCTTTTACCATGCTTTTCTTCTCTCATCTTCTCCTGCCCCACCCTTGGCTTATTCAGAGATGATTTGCTACTTTCCAACAGTTCAGCACACACCTACCTAATCCTTCCTTTAAAATAATTGCTTCCACGAATTGCAATAATCTTACTGGTTAAAAAAAAATAAATTAAAAAATCAATCCCTATAGAAAGGAGAGAAATGGAATCAAGTTCACTGATTCCTAAACTTTCAATGATAAATCTAATTTTATAAATAAGATTTCTCTCAAGGATAAATCACAAAGGAATTTCAGCCACTTGTAAGAACTTCATTAATGGAAAAGGAACATGAAGGTTGAACAGTGAGACAACAGGTGTTTAAACAATTCCTGCTACCTACACTTTCACGTCGACTTTATTTTCAAGTTTCACTCAATGATGGAGTTGTTTCTTAGCTCCTTGTGTGCTTAGCCATTTAATTAAAGCAATCCATATTGAATTCATGTCCAGATGCCTTGACCAGCAGAGCCAGATCCTCATTGGCATGCCAGCTGCTCAAAGAAGAGCACAGCCCCTTGCATACTAATCAGAGGAGAAGGCAGTGATTCATCAGCCTACGATACTGCTTCAGCATCTACAAGCACTTATGACATGTAATTGGTGGTGCATAAGCAAGCCAGGCCACATTAAAAAGCCTACAGATAGTCAAGAGATAAAAATTAATGACTTTTGCTTTGTGTAATCCTGCCTGCTTTGAGGGCAGGGGGAGGGGAGACTGGGATTAATGGACAAATGTAAGTAGGCACAAAGGAACAAAGAGTTTCTTGCTTGGCCTTGTTTACATATTGAACAATAATAATAAAAGAAAAGTGACAAGTTATGGGAAAGGCAAGTGTGAATTTTCGGCACGAGTGAGTTGGAAGACTGCTTGCAGTTCATTATGGATGCAGAATTTCCATACTCATTATTCCGAAACAAACCTCCTCAGAAGGCCCTTCTGGGACCAATGGCAGTAGGTTTTATTATTCATCTTCTGCTAGTATTGGGCATGTCATTATAAGAGCTGCAGAGAGCTCTTGCTGCATGACATACAGGAAGAGAGGAGTACAACTACCCTGGGAGGAACAGCTTATTTTTCATGAGGCCGGAGCAACCAAAGAGTCAGGGTCATAGCGGGCCACAGTTGTAAAACCAAGAAAGAAGAGGGAGGTAAATCAAGGACAGCAGACAAAGACATTACATTATGCACCCATGACAGCAGCTTCTGTAGATCAAGTTCTAATCAAAATATTCATAGAACCATAGAATGGTTGGGTTGGAAGGGACCTTAAAGATCATCCAGTTTAGGCATCAACATTGTCATTCAAGTCTCCCTCTTCCTGCCATGAATTCTCTTTCTCCCGCAAGGATGGGTGCACCCTCCTTGAAACAATTTTGAAGAAAAATGCAACTTTTCTATTTTATTTCTTCTTCAACATCTGCTCTCTCTTCTGCTTTCTCAAGTCTTGGTGAGATGTGTCTATCAAGGAGAACAGCGAAACTGAAGTAACTTCATCTGTCTTTCTACTTGGAGGTGACAAAAGGAAGGAACAAAAAAAATGCATGTGTGATAGTATTATTTAACTGGAAACTTAGTCTCACCTAATGCCTACCTCCAGCACACCAGGCACAATAACCTACTTCAGCAGCTTCCAGGGGTAGAGGTCTATTGATTTCAGCAGAAATCTGCCCATGTACAATAGCAGAGATCTGGTAGCAGACTTTTCTTCTGTCATGAAAATTGCCAATTACGCGTACAGCTGCGTGTTCTCCAGCACAGAGGCCAATACCTCTGGTTTCATTTCTAAAGGTAAATGCTAGCTCCAGTTCGGACTCTGATTTCAGTCCACTTCAGCCACTACACTTGTCCAAGAAAGGCAATTTATTACCTGTTGAATGGAAGTTTCTACTCTGTAGCCGGGAAGAGTTATTTTAGGAACTATTGATTTATCCTAATTGCATCTACCTCAGTACTACGAAAAACTGCCATTGCCATGGCAATAGTGGAAAAACTGGAAAGAAGACTATTCTTTAGTCAAGCATGTTGTTCATTTTAATACAGTAGACAACAAACCTTTCCTATGGAGGTCAAATACGATCACTGAATGACTCGGAGGTAACAGTACAAACCTGGAACTAGGTTTGGCATCTAACTCAGATACAGAACAACTAACCCATGTCACCTTCATGCTCTGGAAACCACAGTCTTTAGTATGCACAGTTTTGGGGATGCCAAGAGCAACTGTGCTGCCCCACAGCAGGGACAGTACTCTGGCAGCACTCCTTCAGAAAGCCTTCCTCCTCATGAGGTCTTTGCCCCAGAGAAGACAAGATATTTCCCGAGATTCACACACACCAGGGAGGAGAGAAAAGCTCTTGGCATTTCCTTTTTCTGGTGTCTGTTTGGTTCCACAGCTGACACGGTCACACTGAGACCCCACAGACACCTGCTGGGATCTGCAGAGACCAGCAGGCTGGGGGCTTTACAGGTGTAGATCTTTATGCAGCATAAATTATCCCACATCCAGTTTGATCCTGTCTCCTAACAGGTACCATCTGTACAGGTCGTCTGGAGGAAGATGTAGCCTGCCCACCCTTTCACAGCCCTGAAGAACAGAGGGTAAAGTGCTGGGAATCACGATAACAGAGAATCATCGATATCGGCAGGCAACTGAGCAGGAGCTCAGAGCAATCAGTTGTGTTTAAGGTCTGCTGCTGTGTTACAACCTTTCCTTCTGCAAACCTTGCTGTTTCTTTATCAGCTACGCAGGTTAATTTCATCTGTTTTGCAGAAATATTTACCAAGGGTAGGTGGGGGAAGCAGAAGCTGCAGCTGCATCCGCAGTCACCACACAATTTATTTACAGCTGGGGCTTTGTGGTGCAGCTAGCTAAAAGAGGATTAAATTACGCTTTGTAGATTAAGAGTCTGAACACTATAAAACTCATAAGCCTTTGTATGCTAAGCAAGAACTTTGACTCCCATAGGAGCCTGCAACAGCGGTTCTGCATACACAGAAAAGACTTGATTTTTTTGATATTTCAGTGTATCCTTCACAAACAGAGATACTATCAAACTGCTTTGGAAACATCAGTAAAAAAAAAAAAAAAGTTAAACTGAATCATGATGCCCGGTACATTTTCATCTCAGTTCCTCCACACAGGCATTCAAATAGGCTTTCCTATTGTGATGGTACTATCACCAGTTACCCATTATCCTTATATCCATTCCACTGCTCCCTTCCCTTTGGAGGAATACTGTCCCAGATCTTCAATGCGAAAATATTAACACAACACACACACACAGAGCCTTATCTTGCCCCCCTCTGTCCTCCTCCTTCCCTTGTCTTCTCATACATTGCTTAAAAATGCATACAACAAATTCTTCTCTTGAAATAATTTTTCCTTATATTTATATAGCATTCTGCTTAAAACAAGGACAAGCAACACTGGAGATAAAGAAAGCAGAAGCAGCTTCGAGTCTTTACAAGAAGATAACAAAAAATCTATGCATGATATAGCTACAGAGCAAAAAGACTTTTGCACTCGTGTGTGTATTTTCAGCTAAGAGGGATGCAACTCCCCAAGGATTCAATCAAATTATTTCTTCCTCAACCTTATTTTCCACTTTTCCCACCACACTTCTAGGAGGAAAGCAACAAAACATTTCAGTTTGACATGCACATACAAGAGCTTTCTGCAACAGAAGACAGAAGGAGCTGACAACTTGTTTCACAGGGAGATGTTGGAGGATAGCCACTTTACTAGTCCACTAGCAGCTGTTCCTGGATTTAAAAATACAAAATGAGAGTTTACTATGTAAAGCTGTTCAAGAAAGCTGGGATTTTCTTTACACATTATGAATTGAACAAGTCTTCCATTATCATCACTGATGGCAAAGTAGGTTTAGAGCAGGTATCACCAATCCCTAATGCTCACAATAATGACAAAGAAACAAGTTCAGATGTGTCTAATGGTTCCAGGCTGCTTCCAGGGGTGGACTGAGTCCCAGTGTTGGTGGCTGGCAATGTCCTGGCAGGGGCAGACAGCCCCAGGAGGCCCAGCTGACACACACAGTGGCCTGTCTGTGTCTTCTGCTCCAGGCCCTGGCCCTGAGGCACCACAAACAAGCCCCATCAGCCGAGTGCTGGGGTTTAGCCAGCCTCCCACCCCCTCACACAGAAACCCTTTTGCTGAAATATAATGGGTTCCAGACATTTTGCTTCACAGTGAGACAGCAAGTGGCTGCTACTGGAGAAGTGCTGGGAGAAATGGCTCCTCGATATAAGGCAGCTCCAGCTAAGAAAGGAAGCTCTAGGGGCAATATTAAATGTTAACTGTCCAGGAATAGCTAAGAAGGGCATGTTAAACAGTAATCGCTAGGTAACTGTCTCAGACAGACAGAAAGAGAGGGGGGAAAAAACCTGAAGTAGCTATCTTTAAAGAGAACAAGCAGATCTGAGTAATCCAATTTAGGGGAGATAAGAGTCTGCTGGTAGCACTGTCCTTTAACTGGACAAACGCCTTCGTTCAAGTGTCAACCCCAATCCTGGGGAGGTCAGCACACGGGGCCTGCAGCCTAATGTACTCCTGAATTGGCTGAGTGGATTTCCGAACAAACACACTGGTCCAACAGAATTGATTTTCAGCAGGCCGTATGGGTCCCTAACGTAATTATCCTGCAGTGAGTCAGTTCACAGCAGCCCTTGCATTTAAAAGCTGCTGGTCAGCCAAGAGAAGAGGTTACTGGTGCCTCAGCCTCTCCGCCAAGTACAGCTTCGCTTTTAATTGTTTAAACAGCAGTGGAATTTCTTTTGCTCTTTCTCAACAGAGAATCATTATATCCCTGTTTAAAGAGGTCTGGAGGGACCTCAGAAGAAACTTTCCCTTCAAGCTTTGTGTGCTACTGAAAAAAATCAAGCCATAGCTCTCTAATAGGCGAATTCAATTTATAACAAGCAAATACAATCATCTCGACACCAGCACTACACACAATAAAACCTCCCAGCTTTTGCTCCACAACAGCTCCTGTGAAGAGCAGCCCGTCCTCAGTCCACCTGTCCCTGTCCCCACAGCCCACTTCTCCAGCAGCCATGGCCCTGGCAGGCACAGCCAGCTCGGTTGCTCCCACCATCCCCAAAGCCAATGCTCCCTCCTGGGGTGGCCCTGGCTCCCGAGGGCAGAGGGAACAAGCCCAGGGCAGGTCACTGCTCCCTGACAGGACTCAGGATTGGCATGGCACGGCCTGGCATGGCTCCTGCAGCATCATGGCATGGCTGGGAGCAGGCTGTCCCTAACAGAGGACTCATTTCCAGGCACTTTAATACACAGGCTAATTCGTTAATGAAGTTCCTACAGCAGCTTTCTTGGAACTGCTGACATGCATCAGTTCATATGTGGGGAACTGTTTGAAACAGAAGAGCCAAATTTCTCCATGATAAATATCAGATTTGTATATCAACCAGACGGAGAAGAATACAAAGTAGAGGAAACACTGTGAAACTGATCTTGCTCTTTCTCAGTGAAGTTTTGGAATAACTTTGGAAGCCAGGAGGCAGCCCCAGAATGTCCAGAGTCCTGACAGCTGTAAAAAAAAAAAAATAGTCCATGCCCTAATATTGGGCCTTCTCCTACAGACCCTGCCAATAATAATGAGGTGAAGTAGCAGTGAATACTCTAACGAGCTTCCCCCCTGCCCCCTTTCATCACAGCAGTGTCAGTTCTTTATAGAAGCAGATGTATCACCCTCAGACAAAAAGCACAGCACCCGCTCTGCTTGGTTTAGATGTCATTGCATCTCTTGCAGCTTTGCCCAGCTGAGTTTTGTCCTGACTAACTGAAAGTTTCCCCTCACCATGGAAACTGCCAGCGCCATGGGTCAATTCACAGCAACTGTGACAATGTGGATGCATTTGTGGCAGAAGTACTAATCGAGAAGCAGACACAGAAATGATGGACTTGCTTTATACCTGCCACTAAAGAGGAGTTACATGCACAGGACCTTGTGGCATTGCTGCCCTCCTGCCCTGGCCATGCCTTATGCTGCTGGATGGGGATGGAAGAACTGTCACACTGGATCCTGTGAAACTGGGTCCTGTCTCCAGCCATGGCCAGGCTCATTTATGCTTTTGTCCTCCACAGTATCTCGTGCAATCAATTCCATGCATTAATTATGTGCTCTGAGAAAAGGTACCCACCTTTCTTTGTTTTAAACCTTCCCCATTTGGTGAACACCCCTTACATCTTGTAGTTATTCCCTAAAAATTTTTCCTGTGACTCAAAATTTACAAGCTGATAAGGAATTTCTCCATCATATTTATTATCATGGATGATGAATTCTAGCCCTTTCAGTCCCCCTGCTTGTGGAAGGTGCCCCATATCTGCAAACAGTCTTAACTATCTGATCAATTCAGTTCCCCATTTTGACATTTCAAAGTAAGGCCTAATATCTTGATTATCCCTCCCAGGCTGCCACACTTACTAACACAAACCCCCACCCCTCATACCTCCTCTGAAGAGGACCAAAAAATGTTATAGGCCCTCAGCTTTTCAGTAAGCCCCTGTTTCATACGTGATGCTAAAAAATTTCTCAGCAAAATAAATCCCACCCAGACAAAGCTGCCTGATTTTGAACTAGTGCAGATGGAAGCTGCTTGGCACCTCACCAGCCCAAAGCTGGAGTGAGCAGACAGCAATCATTCCCAGATGGAGCATCTACCTGAATAATGGATTCACAGCACTACAGTTTTGTGCTGGTTACATCTATGTTTCCTCCAGTCAGTCTGACACTACTTTAGCTGCACTCTGCTCTCCCTGCTGCAGTTGCAGAAAGCCATCTGTCAGATTCTCAGCCTTATTTCCTTTTTCCTGTCTTTTCCCAAAGTAGGAGCAAACGGGGCCAGATTCCAGCTGTATTTTTCATCCTCCAATTAGCAAGCTCCAATTCATCACTCTGAGTATCTCCTGGCATCAGTGCTGAGATTCCCTCCTCACGCCTGGTAAATCGGTCTTCATTTAAAACCCTCTCTCTTAGCCCTAAATGGAAATCAATTCTGCAAGTTTAGCAAATAGTTAATTACTCCACAAAGAGGATTGATTGGCCTTTGATCACCAGAAAGCTCTGTAGTGCTATTAGTCTCTTTCATCTGTGATTAAACCACAGAGAAAAAGAAACAAAAACTAAATTAGGCTTCTCCTGTTATCCTACAAATATTTAATGACGGGATAATCTCCTAAAGGTGCGATCAGGGGATATACATTCCACCAGGAAATGTCTCCAGCTCAACCTTGAACCCAAATTCTCTCCCTGCAAAGAGCCTGGCAACGAACTTTACAGAGGAACAGAGCTGAGCTCAAAGGGATGCTTTGTAGTACACACTCTTCTTGGCCTTTTCTTCTTTCCTCTTCTTATGTACGTTTTAATGCAGATAAAGATTTTCCCAACGGAGTCCTGACATGAATAATAATAATAATAAAGGCTTCCTTTAAATTCAGTTTTGGCTCTGCTGACTTTCTCAGCAGGACAAGACTGTGTCCCGTTGATTTGCAGCATTGTACAGAGCTGTTTCCCCAAATGATGGGATCCTCCTACTTCAGACAAATTTCAAATATCACAGCCTCCCACTGTGAGCCCCCTCTAAAATTCAGTCCCAAAGTAAAGCATAAAGCTTTCTACACAGCCACTGATTTGCACTGCAGCAGAAGCCACGACAGGAAGGTCAGAGGATGGAGAGCAACAATTGAGTTGCATTTCTCACATTCCAGGCAAATTTAATGTCTAGGAACCTTCCTTTTGTGACATTATTTTAAACCTGATTAGAGAGTGGCTGGCAGACCACACGTGGACAGCACTGCCTGACATGCTCTGCGCCACTTCTCACTACAGCAGCAGCCACAGTAATGGTACCATCAGATGCATTACAAGCCTCTTCAGAGGTCCCAGCAGCCAGGGCCAGAACCTATCTTGTTAGGTGCTTTATCAACACACACTCAGGAATCGCTCCTTCCCCAACAACACCAGAATTTTAGGAGAAACCTGGAAACACACCTGCTCTTCTCTTGAAAATTTTCAGAGGCTGCAAACAGCAGTGAGGAAGGCTGACGCTGGCTCCAGGCCAGGAGAGCTGCCCAATTTCTGCAGCCTTTGCCTCTCTGGCTGGAGAGGGTAATGCCCATGACCTTTGGCCACCAGCCAGATGGGGAAGCAAGTCCTTCAACACTCAGTGCATGATACCAATACAGCTGAAAGGTGCCAACAGTTAATTTGAAAGTCCTTTCTGCCTCTAAGCATGGTGTGCAGCTGTTCTGCAGGTCCCCAGGAAAGGAAAGCATACAGCCCTAGAGCCAGGAGAAGGTTAGGTTTCAGGTGGTGTATTTTGCCAGGTAAATGGTGACCTGATAAAAAAAATGGATGCAAGGACTGGAGCTGGGAAGGCTGCACTTCAAGAAGTTTCACAACTTGCTATGAAAACTGAGGAAGTTATCCTAACTTTTTTTAGCTCTAATATGTCATAATATTCTTCATGCAAGAGAAGAGAGGAGCCTCCTGACATGTTTTCAACTCTCGAATGGCAAAGAGTCCTTGAGGGGCCATGCCACACATCAGGCAACAGCAGGCATTAATTAGCCTAGATTTTCTATTGAATTGTTGTGTGTGTGTTTCTTTCCCTGGGTGTCTCATTTGCAGAATGTTCAATCATCCCTCTCTCTTTCTGATTCTGCAGCCATGTGTACTTCTGTGCGACTGTCGAGTCCTGACACCTGTCAAACAGTGCCACAGTAAATTGGACATGTCAGCCCCAGTGTACTGGTGCCAAGGTGTGAATTAGACAGAGTCTCTCACTGCTGTTCTTCTGACCTCTTTACTCCATTACCAGGACATCCCGAGACACACCAAGCCTCAGGGTATCAAAAAACAAAACACAACCAAAAGATCCCCACAAACCCACTGCAACCTGAGCCGGGTGCTTAAGGATTTAAACCAATGCTTTCTTCTGTAGAATAGAATTTAAATAAACAGAATTTTTAAACATGCTGATTGCATTTGCAAAACTGCTAGGAAATGGAAGGGGTTTCACATTTCTGTTTCACGCCATAACGGCAGGCTCTTGGAGGCCAGAAAGAAAAGGGGAAGTGAGTGAGTAGCTAGCGGAGCTCTCCGATGAAAAGACGCATAAGTCATTCTGCACAAAGAAAAATATTTGTTTATATTATGTCCATCACTGCAGAAGTGGTTACCAGAAAACCACGCAAACAAAAAACCCCAAAACAATGCATGTGACTGAAATTACCCCGATTCCAGCTCCTTACCTTGCACAGAGGTTGGGGGGGTTGTTTTGTTTTTTAAAACAACAGCTCCCAGAACAAAAGGCTGATTTGTGCAGCAGGCAGTTCTGGGGACCACCTATTGCACAGGGCTGTAGACACATATGGTGCTGCACAATAACAAATAAGAACAACAATAAAGAAAGCTGCACCCACTTTGCTCAGTACGGTGTTCTCAAAGTTACACAGTAAGAAGCAATTATCCCAAAGTGGCAATTTTATTTGAAAATAACATTTAAATTAAAATGGGCATTTCAGGGCCTCCTGCTGAAGAGTGACATGGGCTGTTCAGGGGCCCACTGTCACTTTGTCAGCTGTCACACGCTGCCTCCTGCTAAATGGGCGCAGTTTGCCTTTACCCTTTATCCAGACTCTTAAAAATGCCGCACGCATTTTATGAAGACCAACTAAGTGGGATTGCATCTCTGACAGCTGTTCCAGCTTGGATTCTGTTAAAGTGCTTTGCATACATCTATCTTTTCTGCTAACAATTTTGATAGATAACAAAAGCTGGAGGGAGAGGGGTGAGTGGGCTGTGGACAGGGAGGGAACAAAGAACTGTCATGCCCCAGTCACCTGTTAGCATCCATCCCAGGGTGACACCAGCTCAAGTGGATATTCCATGAGAAGTCAACCTGCTGGCTTTGGCAAATGTAATTTAGGTCTTGTGATTCCTTGCAGCAGGTAGCTGGTCCCTCTTGCAAACCTTCACCACAGTCAAGCCTCCTCATACAGCTGGGGGAAAGAAGCCATTCCATTCTGGTCCTGGGCACCAGAAGGATTGACCATCAGTACAAAGCTGACAGCATGGAAGGGGTGCAGGACTCCTCTGGATTCCTGTACAGCTGGTAAATTCTGCTCCTTAGAATTCCTTATTCTTTCCCCTCCCCTTTTTAACCAACATATTTGATTATTCAAAACTGCCACCTAAACAAACCTGTCCTTCAATCAATGCATGGGCCATGATGAACCTTTAATACTTAGTTACCAATTTAACAGCTCTCACTACAACCTTCTCTTGAGTTCAGTGGTATTCCTCGCAACCTAAAATCCATTTTAAATTTCAGATATTCACCAATGCTCCAAGGTACAGAGAGATACATTCTTCAATATGCACAGAGACATTCAACAGCAGACTCACATTTTCCATAGTCTGCCTTTTGCTGCTGACATACCTGTAGAAACCCTTCTGGTTGCCCTTCATATCCATTGCCAGGATCACATCCTGGTGGGCTTTGGCTTCCCTACCTAACCCTGTACATGCATGTTTAGCTACTGTCTCTGTAATCCTCCTGGGTCTCCTGCCAAGGAAGGGGTAATCCCTGAAACTACATATCTCTCCTGAATCCCTCTTCTTTCCAGGACCATATCCCAGGACGAGGACAAAATATTCTGATGAAACTGGCAATTCCTGTTGGCAAGGCAAAAGGAAAGAATGAATTCAACATAACGCCAATACTGTCTGAAATTATTCCCTGGAATCACTAGTTATGTATTCTGAGGACTTTGCAATTATAAAGAGTTAAATTGATAAATATTTTAAAATATAAATATTTTTAAAATAACACCTTGTTCATTAAAAAAATTCCGAACAAACCAAGTGGGCGAATGCTTTGGCAAGAACAGTACAATATGGTGTGTACAGTTATTGTTGCTCATTATTTCATTTCAACAGTGCTGGTGAATAACCGAACCAGGGTCCCTTTGTGCCAGCAACACACCATCTGCAAAAACTCAAAACAAACACACCAAAATTAAATGAGAGTCCAAACACACATGAGAGAAGCACTAGCGTTCCACAGGGCAGAAGCAGCCACCTCTCCCTTTTCTTTTCCCAGTGGTAGAGGTCCAGTTCCCACACCTCCTGAGCAGCATGGCTTGCAGCTACTGGTGGTCACCAAAACGTTTTTGTTTTGGTTTGGGTTTTTTTTTTTTGAGGCTCAAGAAGGACGGTTCCCCACCAAGAAGGCCAGTGTCTTGGGTCAAAAGTTTTCCTGCTCCATTAGTCTCTCTGTGCCTTGACTCCCTTCCACAACATGAATGTATTTTCATGCTAGATTACATTACAAAGATGCTCAGAGATGTGAGATTTTCACATCTATGGTAATGAGGACCACTTCAGTACTTAGAGTAGATGGAAAGTGTGCAGGAGATCTACTGATGGGAAGTAAATTCCAATTTTTTTCCTGCTTTTATTGCTGATTAAAGTCAAGAGATGTCTGTAGTTTGCTCCATTCTGTGTTCTGAGATCTCACATAATAGCTGACAATAGTTTAAGGTATTATCTTATCTATGAAAGTACACATTTAAAAAGAGGTAAAAGTCTTAAACTCAACATATTAAACATGAAAGGGGTGCCTGGTTCACTTGTTCAAAGTAACAGATTTGCTCCTATGAGTGACACATCTATTACTAATTAAACAATTAATTTATTATGCAGCACTTGAAGAAAACAACATATTTGAAGTCTGAAAGCATCTGCTAAAGAATGGAAAATAATTTGGATACAAATAATTATCTTCAGGATTTTTCTTTACACTGGAATATGCTCCACACAATTCAAATGTTATTTTCCCAGAGCAACATACTAGTCACTGTGTCACTGGTAATGCACAGGCAGAGCAGAGCAATAATGGGTTGCAATTTTTCCTAACATGCCTGTTTCTGAATCATTTCAAAGCATGTGCAGAAAGAGAGACAGACAGACAGGCATCTACAGCTTTGAACAGTTAGTCTGCAGGACCGGCCTTCACATATGGGGTTCTCTATCAGACACTCACAGCAAACTGTCACACTTGGCTCCCCACAGTCCTTGTACTGGTTGGGAAGGTAACCTTCTCCATCCTTTCCTTAAAATAATAACTGCACATTTGTTGGGTTTTATCTTCTAAAGTAGATTAAGCACCTGGCATTGGCCCCTGCACACCCCAGTCCCCCCAATATCTCTCATTCCACAGTTCTCAGTATCTCCCCGTTCAGCTCCCACATGAAGGAAAGCTAGACTGCTGCAGTTTTCCCTCCCAAATCACCAAAGTGATGAAATTTGGTCAGTTTTTCTTTTCTCTATGATCCAAAAAAGCTCACTGTACATCATAAATGTGATTGAACTGGAGGAAATGGGTATTCTCGACCACAATTAAAAACTTGGTTATGTCTATGCTGAGGATTCAAAGCTCTGTTCCCTCTATCTAAAGTACTGGTATCCAGCATCTTGTCTATCACACCAAGAACTCCAGTTAGCTAGAGCAGAGGTCCTCATCTTCCCAGTGAAGTCTCTTTCACAACCAGCTTTCTCAAATATTTTAATGCTGAAGTCCCTGTCTCAGACATCATCTTTTACTCCAGCTTTTCTCTGTCATCATATGCATATTTTTGTCCACGTTTGGCTTTCTTTCCCTGTAGCACACCTCAAGATCTTTCACTAAACATCTTAATTTTAAAATACTTGTTTAGACACCTATTGTTTGTCACACACAAAATGGAAAGACACTTCTAGTCTTAACATCCTCATAGTCCTCTGAGTGTGGGGACAAAGACAGTCTTCCGGCCCTTCCTCTGGGCCACATTTATCCACTGCCTCGCAGCACATTTCTCTGCATTTCCAAGTCCACCCACTGCCTTCCCCTAGCACGAGGTGGGATCATGCAGCTTCCCTGGCTCAGGCCAGCACTTTGGGGCTCCCTGGTCTCCAAGAGCTCCCCTCCACCATGGGCACTTGAAATAATGCATCTGATTGTGAAATGAAGTAGAGAAGAAGGACCTTCATCACAGTCCCTTTGCTCCTTAAATGTGAGAAAGTTGTAGATCTTAGTGGAACAAAAACCCCTGGAGTACACTGCCTCACCTCTCAGCCTCACCTCCTTCGTCCACCACCACAGGGTTTGCCATCAGCACAGCTGGATGGGGCGAAGAACACACTTCAGGCTCTGAAACAACTTCCCCTCTGAACTAGAGCCTCCTTTCACCCTGCAGCACACCTACACCAAGAAACAGCAAATCCACGAGGGCTGGAGAGGGCAGCAACAGGGGAAGACAGGCAGGTGGCCAGGCAGGTTTGTCAGAAAAATGAACAGTGTAACAGAATCCATGTTCACAGCTGAGGTGTGCAGTACAAGACAGAAAAGAACAATACTGACATGAACTAGAGTCCTCCTGCTGACCCAGTAGCATCCCATCCCATCTCAACTGATCTTACACACTAAATTAAGCTGTGTGAGGTTTAACAAGCAAACACAACAGTCCTCAGGAGCTTATGGTACCATGACACCTCTTGCAAGAAAGAGTGGCATAGAGGGAAAATACCATCAATAAATAAAATTAACTCTTAATTCACCACACATCTTCCAGCTTCTAAAGATCTGGTATATGTTTGATAAGAATGGGAATTCAGGGTATGACAATGGCCAAAAGCAGCAGGCTTGCAGACAAACACATTGCAGCTTACTGAGCATCTCAGTGCTCACTGAAGCTGTAGGACAATGCATGATAAAAATACCACATCGAGCACAGTGCCAACATGAAGGAAATAAAGCAACAGATAAATAAATCCCAGCAACTGAGGGGAGTGGATGGAACATGGGTTGGAGCAGAGGTACATAAAACCACAGAGGTGTTCATAGAGCACACAAGTCCAATGATTGCATGCATGAGGAACAAAACATAAATGTCAACTGATTTGAGGAGGGAAGCAAAATGGACAGAATGCCACAAAATTAAGACACATTTAGCGGAAGAAAGGAGAAGAACAAGTTTTTTTTTTTTCCCTGAAGATATTTACCCCATTAATAACTTGACAGCAGTAGCATATTGTTGATGGTTTGATCCTAGACAGCTCTGCCCATGGATGGCTGGACACAGAATTATGCGAGAAGTCCAGACATGCATGAGATCTGGAAACCATCGTGGCAGAGCAGCCCCTGAGAAGGGACGGGGTGTGTGGGCACTCGCCTGATTTCATACATTGGCTTCATAGGTACTGGAAAGCTGCTTTATTTCAGCTGCATCACAGGAGGCAGCTTTGGTACTTTTGAATGTGATTAGAAGAAAGACTGGGAAATGGGATCTTCATGTTCATTATGAGAAAAGTAGTGCTTGAAATAAAGTCCCAAATATGTTTTGTAGCTGCCTTAGATATAACCATTATTAGTGGCCTTAAGAGGTGCAAGAAATTTCTATAACTGAAAATGTAACAAAGGAACAGAGTACTTGGGGAGAACAGTAGAAAAATCAAGCGCTTTTTTTTTTTTTTTTCTCTAATATATTTTAAAGGTATACATTTCTTGCAATTTAAATTTACCACCAAACCTCCCAGCTTCTCCCCCAGTGTACCAATTCAGAGCTACTTAGAAGGAAAAAAAAGAAGAGAAAAAGGAAAATCATTAAACAACCCCCCAAAAAGAGGGCTCAATGAGGTCTCATTTCGTCGTAATGAGCTCCAATTTAACATGATCATTATTTCTGACATTAAAGGCCTGTGAATAGTGTCACATGCCCAGAAGCTATTTTTTTTTTACCCTCTAATGCCAGAAATAACAAGCTGCAGTTAAGGGACAGTGAATCAGGGTCTGTAAAATTACATTAAAACAGGAATTTCACTACTGATAGAATGACTCTAATCTAGGTAGCCCTTTCTGAAGGAGGTTTCTGAAGCGTATGGTTATTGGATACTGGGCTGGTACCTGCCATACCTTGCACAGCAACAGACTGTTTCTGCAAAAAGAAGAACAGCAGAAGTCCCCCTGCATCCTCAGTGCAGTGTCACAATGTGTGTGCAGAACAACAACCACATTAGGTGAGACCAAAGGCCCACCTAGCTCAGAAAATTCTCAGAAGGCAGCCAGTAGTAGATACTTGGGAAAATAATTATAAGAACAAAAATAATGCTGGGTAATCCCTCTTTTTTGTAACAAAATTTTGGTTCCCAACAACCTGAAGGCTGTGGATTCCTAATCTGCAGTGAATACTTTATCAAGCTGTGATTTTATTGGGACAAAACTATTCAAATCCAAAAGGCTGACTTTGCTGACCAGTCTTCCTGATAGCTCCTGATGTTCTGCTTCCCTTTTTTCATACCTCTTCCCATTAAAAGAAAAGCTTGGGATGCAGTAACCTCCCATGGCTTTTCCAGCACACACACCAGTGTGGAGATCACCTCGCCTTTGCTGCCATTGCTTTGATCTTGATAACTGCTCATTTTATCACTGAGTCTTCAGTCACCTAGCATCCCTACAGTCTTCCTGCAGCCTCTGGAATGCTGATGGGTTTGAGCAACTGCTTAGTGTTACCTTCAATAGTCTCAGCTATTTGTTCCTCAAACACATTATTTTGGGGTAGACACAACACAGATTGTCTTATTATGATTTATGTTTAATTGCTAAAGCTTAGGGGTTTCCCCCTCCCTTCCCCTTTAAATATGACTCTCACTTTTGTTTGTTTTTTTTTAAACAATTTCCTTTCTTCTGATACTGTATAATTGAATTGTCACCATTGCATCTTAACCTTTTGGATGCCTTCTTTTCCAAAACAAAAGATAAAATAAAAATAAACAAAACAACATAAAATAAATAAATAAATAAACCCCTAACTCATTTTCCCACTGTCCTCTTTTCAGAGTTAGACTTTACTGCAGTCAGTTTGTCGTGGCTTTTTTTCTTACAAAACTGCTGTGCAGTAGTTATCCCCTGTATTATGTTCCCTGACTGCAAGGAAAAAGAAACACTGAGAAATGATTTCTCCTTTCTGGGGTTCTAGGATGTCATGTCAAACTAAAGTCATTTAGGGTATCTACCAAATCCATGGTAGATGGCTCTGCCATGGTTTGTCTTGTAGGTTTTACATTCCCAGCCACCTCCCTTACAGCACAGGTCTAGAACTCACCTGTTCCACCTGTGGATAGCTTTACTCCTTGCCAGCATGCCTTACACCACCATTCCTCCCTAATTTATACCTTTGGAAAAAAAGCCATCTCTTTACTGATAATCTTCCTCCTATCCAGTTCCTGCCCATGATGTGCAGGAGATCCTGCAGAACACTCCATGTTCAGGTGTCAGGCATTCCTGGAATTATTTCATTACTTTTAAAAGGAGATGGGTAATATTTTGCTGAGTATGTCTCATCTCCATGGAGCCCTTTTAAATCTGAGCTACAGGGGTGAGAAACAAAGGTTCTCTTCACTGTTGGTCGTGTTTGGGGGTAACACCACAACCCACCAAGAGTCCCTTCCAGCAGCACAAACTCAACCTTCACCCCCAGTGCTGGGAGCTGCTAGGTGAATCAATAAGGTCCTCAGAGTGGAGGCCTATGGTCAGCAGTACAAGCAAAGGATGAACCAGCACCGTAGTCCAAAAGAATCTTTTCTCAGAGGAACGTCTCAGAAAACACAAGTTGCCTGAATGGAGGAATAATCTCCTTCTGAAGGGGGTGAGAGGCCTGAGGCTGGAGCACAGCCCTGGGGAGCGAGGGGCTGAGACGCCGGCGCCGGAGGAACACTTCAAGCACACGTTAGGAAGTCAGGGCTGGAAGAACATTTCTCTCAAACATTCAATACCTTGGCAAAGAAAGCACTGCAAATTTTAAAGCCCTTTCTTTTATCTTTTTGTTTTAAGAAGGTTACTGGTTTGCTAAAAGTAACCTCCCACTTCCTACTATGTAAAGGTGCCAAGTGGCTCCTTCGTGCCATTGGTTTATTTATGTGACCGTAAAGCACTGAGACCATCAGTGCAACGTAAAGAGAAGCTCAGCTACAGGACCACTTTGGAGAGATTTGATCAATTTTATTTCCTTATATAAAATACACGATAACAAATTTCCACACACTAAGTATAGATCCAACCATTAGGGCATGGTTGCAGAACTGGACAAAGTCTCCAGCTGATCACAGCTGTCCTCCCACACTCCAGGTGAAATATTTAGTGTTACAAGAGAACACAGGGGTTTTTTGATAACATAAGAACATATGCATCCTCATGAAACACACTTGCTTGCATGCACTACATATAAACCAGCTGCGCCCAGTGGTGTTTGTGTCACCTTATGGTCTCTGGTACATGAAGGCCTTGCTTATGTAAACTGGAGAGAAACAGATTAATTTTGGGGGAAGGGGGGCACAACACTTGTCTGAGAAATACGCAGCTAAGGTGACCTCCAACTGAAACAAAGAAATTCTCAAATTAATGAATGACCCCAGCTCCCTTTCGTGTGCATGTGCACAGTGACTTTCTTCCCTGCAAGTCACCAGCAGACTGGGCAGGAAGGGCTGCGCTTAATTGGGAATGCGTAATTCGGCACCTGCAAGATGGAGACAGCCAGAAAGAAATGCAGGTTGATGGGTGCCTGTGAAACTTGGGGTAAGTGCAAGGCTGAAGGAGCTTTCAAGGAAAAAGGACCCAATTTGTATCTTTATCGATAATTGGTTTGCTTGTGTGGAGTGAGCAGGCGGCTCAGGCGGAAAAGGCAGGGGAAGAAAGTGATGGAGTGAAACAGCAAGGGCTGCGATTCCCTGCCTGATGAGTTGGAGAGAAATTGTTAGTAAGTGAGGTGGGTCCCAGAGGGGTTCATTAAGTGACTGGCCCTTCACAGTGCCCTGCCACATCTGACCTGGAAACATTAACATGAGGGCAGTGTTACAGGATGCAGGCACGGGTGCGTGTGTGAGGCTGGGAGCACAGGGCACCCTGTGACACCCCGCGTGTTCTCCTGTGTGTGTCTGTCCCCCCATCGCTGGCAGGTGGCTGCAGCCCCATGCAGCCAGGATGGGATGACCCAGACAGGACCTTAAACTGTGGAGGGACAGCATCAAGGCCTCAAGGTGAAGGACAGTGATGACTAAAGAAGGGAGTCAACAGAAAGCTACCTTCTGCAAGAGACACTGATTATGTATGAGGAAACTAGGTGACTGCTGGGACCCAGATAGGCTGGTAAAGGAGAAGTCCCCCCCCCCCTTTTTTTTTTTTTTTTTTTTTAAATATTTAAAACATGAGTATTTAAAAAAAAAACATCTAGAGGGTTTCTTGAGCCATATCTAGAATACATGATTTAGAAATTTAGTTTTAAAATGTCACCTCCCCTGCTGAACAGAGTTACCCAGGAGAAACAAATGTTCAAATATGCATCAATGGTCTGAGCTTGTATGAACAGTGTTTGCACTGACTGGTAGGAAAAGTGAGAGTGGGAGAAGCAACAGGGGATACCTGCCTAGGCCTCAGGTCACACTATAAATGAGAAGGGAACACAGAGACACCCCCAGAACACTCAGTTTAACCTGCATTAACAACATGATTCCTACAAATAAGACTGAATCAACTCCCCAAAACTACATTCATATCCTCCTTATGCACATGGCTATCTCAGGCCTTCCAGAATCCAAGTCTTTGCACATCCTTTGTGTGCCTCCACTGGAATACAGTCACAGGATTTTAAGCATTACCATTCAATCAAAAAGTATTTTAAAAGGCTTAACAGAAACTTAAAAGCCAAAAGTAAAAAAGCCAGCTGAGTGGCTAAAGACAAATGTACTGGCATGTAAGAAGGCAAGAGAGGAAGCAAAAAGAGATGGAATATAGTTTAAAATCTGCCGAGGAGACTTCTTTCCCATTAGAAATCACTGGAGTGTCTAGGTCAGCAATCAGACTCCTGAAAGCTAAAGGAGTGAGAATATGGGAGCCAAACAAACGATTCAAGAGGAAAGAGAAACAGACATTCATGTAATGAAGCAGCAGAACAGAGTCAGTAACATTAGAAAGTGAACTGAAAAAAAGAACAAAGGAAGCATCTCTGTACCTCTCCATCGGTAACAATCAGGATGGACTCAATTACTCACAGGCAGGGCAAAGAAAATGCTGAGGTCTCAGTACAGGCAGCCTGAGCATGAAGTCCAGAAAACTTGTGAAAATAATGTGGAGTAAAGCATTTACCTTTGCCTTGCTGGAGCTTTTTCAAATTCCCTCTTCAGGGCACGATTCTTGGGTACCTCTGCATTTGCACAAGATGTGAACAACATGGACCATACTTGACAAGACCCGCAGGCACTGCCACGTCTGCTGCCATCCCCAAGCACTGTCTGAGAACAACCTCGCTGGAGAGCTCTGTGCTATTGTATTGCTCATTTATTGGTTCATAACATCACAAGATTTTGACTATGAAGGATCTCTTAGCCTGCATTCATTTTTCAGGAATAACAGAAAAGCCCCTGCTGGAACCCATACATGATACTTTTCCATGAGTCCATGGATAAACAGCCCCCACCTGCACAAACTGCAAGTACAGAGGTCCTGGCAACAGCATACCTTCTAACTCCTGTTTCGTCTGTGGGAGCACAGAATTCCCACAGGGCAGAACTATCTATTCTGGCTTCAGTCCAAAGTCTTCTAATTTAAGCATGTGACAGCTCTAAAAATATTTTTCTGAATTAACTTGCTTCTACATAGCAAGAATCAAAAAGAAGCAAACTCTGCTTCAGGAAAAGTTTCCTAACAAACAGCTTATATTGTTTACATATAAGCTCTCTCCATCTCCTTGGAGCAGAGCTTTCTGTGAGTATCATCAACAGGCTGCTTTGCACCAGCAGGCAATTTACTAGAAGATACAGATCAGGAAAAGTAGGGCTGGGTAATCATATATTAGTATTTTTTAAAACAAAAACTGACTCCAAGTTTTTTAGTCAATTAAATGCATCCAGCACATCATGTATGTGATGTAATGACAGCTCAAGACTAGAAATGCTTTTGATGCATTATTAACCATAAAAAAGGCATTAAATACCAAGCTTCAATGCCATAGGGATGCATATTTCAATAGAAATTATTTTTCAATATATGCTTAAAGTTTATTTTGGTAAACAGATGACTGTGGGCTGTCACAGATGGAGTCAGATTTATGTTTAGTTGGAGTCCTTTTGAAACAAAGGGAAATAGCTGGACTTGTTGCACACAGGGAAGGAACATAATTCTTTCTCCCAGCTCAAAGGTTGATCGGTAGCTTGGAAGCTGCCCCAGTCTGGAATATCAATTTTAAGGTGACAGTTGGGAATACCACCAAGTAAATAAAAACTAAAAAATAAAATAAAATAAATAAATGTCTCCAAGCAGGAAGAAAAACATGAAAATAACTACGTGATCTAGAGGTCTTATAGCCATGCACACATTTTCTGTTGCTCAAACATCCAGTAATCCCTGGCAGAAACTTGGAGATTTTCATCCAGTGTTGTATTAGCAACACTGTAGCTATCACAAAAAAACCCAACCCAAAACAACAAACCAAAGCCAGCCACCCTTGTACCTCTCATGCCCCCAAAAGATGACCCACAGACTAGAGGAAGCCTAGCAGCAAAATTCTGCTCTTGGATCACACAGTTTCTTGACTGATTTGAAGAATTAGAGCAGCTAAAGAAATAAGAACCTGCTGGAGTATGTCCATGCTGCCCCTCTGCTGTCCCTTGGTTGTTGTCCAGTGTGCTGTTCAGATTAAACCACCATGCTGAAGGATTTGATTTCTTCCATTTTAGGAGAACTGCAAAAATTTCAGTGTTACAAATTTCTTGCTGGTATTCAAATTACTTTTCCTGCTTCCTTATATGTTAAAAAATATATTAAAATATATTTATTATAATTACCAATTTTAAGTTGCTACTGTTCTGCAAACACTAAACTATTGATTAACTATTTAACTATTAACTATTGATTTTGCAGGGACATTATGAAAGTGAGGTCTGCAGGATCAACCCCTTTATGTTTAGATCTCCAAACATTTGTAGACTGTTATCAAGCCTTCTTGTACTCATCTCTTTGCCAAGCTACACATATTTAGCTCTTTTAATCTTTTCTATAAATCAATCCCCTCAGCCCCTTAATCCTTTTTGTTGCTCTTCTCTAATCTCCTTCTGCTTAGTCAATACTTGCAGCATGGCAGCAGCCAGGGACTCAGCATCCCCTGGAGCTGCTGCACCCCCCAGCCCAGGGGATGCTGTGCCCCATCCTGCCACGGGAGAAGGCCCCAAACCCTTTGGCTTTGCTGACATCTGCCAGGGCAAACTGCTCTGGTGGGATTGCTACACTGCAATCTGCTGATGACCTGGACTCAGCAATTCTCTGTTCCAGACAGCAGCTTCTGCCTCACCTTACACCTCTCCCTGAGCTGCTCCCACCCCATGAAGATGCAGTTTCCACACAGCCTGGCAAGGCTGCCTGCCTGCTCTTTGGATGCCTTCCTCCTGATTGTATACTTGATACTCTCCTTGTATACTTGCCTCCTGCACCCCATGTCTGATTCACACAAAATAAGCCTCAATGCCTAAATCATCTGAATGACTTTAACTTTCACCCTATCTATACCTCTCTCTGCCTCTCCTCCTATGGCTCTCAGCTAGATTAAAAATAAACAAAGGAAAAGGAGTATTTTACCATTTCAGTACCTGCTCCACAGCCCATGCAAAACTATTGGAGAAGCTTTCAGAACAAAGTCTTGCCCTGCAAAGCAATTTTCTGCTCTGACTCCAGGTGTTCTGTAGCTATAGTGGAAATAGGGGTATTTCACCCCAAGAAGGGTGCCTCCACTTTCACTCCTCCCCTCTGAAGAGGTGGAACATGAGCAGCCACTCCCTAACACTGATTTTTAATGCAAAACCTGACTCTGCATTTAGGTGCCAAGTGGACCTGCCCTGCTCCATGGCAGAACCAAAGCTGCTCTTCTCAGCAGCACAGCCCCTGCTCTGCCAGGCACCCACCTCACCACCTGCAGACCACCAAGAACCATAAACCAGCATCAGATCCATAAGAAAAAGAGCCCTGTAGAAATGCTAATAATTATTTCAGGCCTGCAAGGCCTTTCCCTGTTGTACAGAGATGGTGAGATGGCATCTGTGATCTAGGAGGTGTGTAAACTGTCGGGTGTTCTCGCTATGTGCTCACACACACACCCTTTTGGTTTTTTTGATCAGAAATGCCACTTCACCATTTCACTACCACAGAACATTGCAAAAAAAGAAAAATACAGGTTAAGTTGTCTTTAATCTTTAATTCATATACAAGAACATATTGCACATGGTAAAGTATAAAGGAAGATCCAAAGTCAGCAGGTTATGCAGACTCTGCCAGACCTTCACTTTCAAAGAGACACAGCCTGGGGAATTACACAAATGGCCTTCCATTGCCCTCTTAGTTTCTTTTTATGGCAAAATGCTTTGCTTTTATCAATTCCTCCCCCTGCTACGAGTCCCAGAGGCTTAGGCAAAACAAAAGGCAGATGCACAAAATGCACCCTTCTCCTCTCAACGGAGTGGGAGACTCACTTGGCAGGAGAGCAGCGGGAGGGTAGAAAATGCTCTCTCGACAAGTAAAAGCCAGCAAGCAGAGCCAATCTTTCTGCCTGGGTGAAGGAATTTGGCCTCGACCAAAAAAACAAGGGGGTGGGGGCTGCTCTTTTCAAGCCCCTGTAGGCATTGCTACATTAAACTGTGTCAGGCTGGAACAGACAGAGGAGGAACGCTGTTTATTGTTGGAGGTAACCATCAAAAATATAAGCCAAGAGCAAGCAGACCTGCAGCAGGATTCTGGCAGGGACAGGACACTGTACGGAGCACTGGCCTCAGCAGGGGGAAGGGGTGGTTCCCAGCAGGGTCCAGAGCCGGGATGGGGAGTAACACTAGAAGTGCAACAGAACCAGTGAACCCATGGGCAGAGCTGGAGCCAAGGGCAGGGGACACTGGGACAAAGCCACAGGGACTGTCCTCCCTGTCCTGGGGTAGCTGCTGCCAGCCTACTGCCAGCATGAGGGACTGAGAGACCTCGAAGACTGAGGCAAGGAGAGGATTCAAAAGCTTTGGGATGATAGCTTTCCTTCTGAATCCAGAGTTTTTCATTTGAGAAATCACACAAAAATTGCATTTTTGGGGAAAAAATGCACACAAAAAAAGAGAGGTGTCTATAAACAAAACTTTCAACAATTTCTAGAGTGAGTATTTTGAAATTATTTTTCGCTTTAACCCTTTCAGCAGAAGACATTGCAATCTAAATTGAATATGCTAACTTGCTTTCCAACAGAAGATTTTATTTCTAGTGAAACTACACTTGTGTTGTGCCAATCTGAAATATTTGTCCTGGGATGTGCCCCTGGTGTCGGTGCATGCTGCCCAAGCACTGCTGCTCCCCAAACTGTAATTAATCCAGTGAAAATTGCAGCAGTAACATTAATTCCAGAGTATTTCTGTAGAAGCCTCAAAACAGATTACAGACAAAGCTGCATGTGGCACTCCACATTTGGAGTGCTTCTCCAGGAGCACTGGTCGTGAAAAAATGAGACAAATGGCTTTTGGGCCAACACAAAATGCTTCCCCAACCAATTTTCCTCTCTCTGTTACTCAGCTTTCCCAAGCCCCACTCTGTTTCCCAGCCTGTGGATAATTCTGCTGTGGGAAGCTGAGGGGTGGAGCCCCCCCAGGGGACCCTCAGGGATCAGGCCCAGGCAGCTCTCCTGCAGGGCCACCACCATGCCAGGAGCAAAGGGCCAAGGCCACCTCCATGGCAGGACACAGCCCAGGTGCTGCATGGCCCTGAGCAGAGGGCCCAGTTGCAGTGCATGATGCAGGGGAGAGGGGACAGGGGCCACTAGCATTAGGCCAATCTCAAGTGAAGTTCTTTTAGAATCAAACAATTCAGCTGTTGCGAAATTAAACTCAGTAGCATTTGAGGAAAGCCCATTTTCTTTTTTAGATGACTAGATGCTCTTACTCATCTAATTTTTGACAGCAGAGAGTGTAATTGGCAGAGAAAGACATACAAACCAATTAAGAAACAACCAGAATTTTCTTCCCTGCCACTGTTCAATCTTAAAATGTCACTGTCTCTCACACAAAGACCTGAATAAAGATTAAATCTGTAATAATTTACTTGAAATCAGATGCTTGCACAGTAGGACCGAAGTACTACCTACATGCTAATTCAGGTTGAAACATTAACTAAACCCACAGTGTTAACTGGTGGTAACAACTAACATCTCAAGTTTCCTGCAAGGAGGGATTGCTTAAGCACTGCATTAATTTTGCACACAAACCCCCAAAGCTTTGCTGGTAGAAGTTCACATACAAGGCATCAATTTAGACTCAGCTTCCTCTCAGCTGCCATTAATCATCCCATTAGACTGTCCCTCCTCCCAAGCCTGCTCTCACCAGTACACGGTGCTGCAGTCCTGGGGTAAGGAGTGGGGTCTCAGCTCCAGGGGGCTGTGTGAAGCAAGGAGAAACACTCGGCCTCCTCGCTGCAAGCTACTTCACATGAAGTAATTTGCTAAACTGTGGGAAAGTCTATTTTAAATTTGGGTTTCTGCTTTTTACAAACATAACCCATGATTGTGGGTCAGCACAAAATCTTCCCACTGAAACCTATTTATAGTCCAGACTCAGTCTCTTTACAAGTTACATGAGTGAGATGTACCTATGGAGTAACTGAATACTCTTCATTCAAGGCCCTGGAAAGCAGTTGAATAGATGTTTAACCACATATACTGAACTCTCCACATATACTCAAGTCTTCCAGATCAGTCCAAAGGTAAGCACATACTTGAGTGCCTTTCCTGCAGGAATATTTTCCTGAGCTGGGCCCACTCTACACGCAGGTCCTGTGCCCGCGGGCACCGGTGTGCATGGGGAAGGTTCACCCACATTCATGACAAGACTTCACTGGAGCTTGCTTTGGGCACCAGAAGGTAAGTCAAGCCACCAAAAAAAACCCCATATTTATCACAGCCAGGGCAGCATTTTGCTCAGCTCTACTGTTGTTGTATATCTCCATTTTGTGCATAAGCATCACTTTGATACAAAGATGCCATAGCAAACAGTAAACAAGATGGTACATACATGCACCATTGATTTACCTAGTGAAACAGTCCTGTAAACATTTCTCCTTTTTAAAAAAAAAATAATCTGTGGTACCAGTGCAAGACTGAACAGAGCAGAGAGCAGCTTCTACCTGGCCAGGGCAGAGCAGTAATGACACTGTGAAGCATTACTCCTGCATGACCTGTTCCCAAAGCCAGTCTTGTTCAGCAAATTGGTGTTTTGATGTGCTTTATTTTGAAAGAGATTTAAACTGCTACTTGTATTTACAAACATAAGAGACTGACAGTGTTCGTATGGATGTATGATTAATAAAACCTAAGATGCTGCCTCTGTCTTTCAGTGTTTATGTTTCCAAAAGCCTAGAGAACAAACAGCTCATTTAAACAACGTTTGTATTCAGAATAACATCTCCCTGCAAATATTCCCTCTTTCACTGCGATACCCATTTAAAAGTGTAAAACGCTCCATGCCAATAAGAATCAACAGGGAAAAAACATTCTAAGCACAAGAGCTTAAATAAATTATCATCTTTGTAGCTCTGCCATAAATCCCCCAGTTGGGATATGATGATTTAGCATTTGCTGTTCTGGCAGAAATCCAAATGCCTTGGGTTTCTTAATGGATAAAATATTGCCTTTTCACCTTTCTGACCCTGCTTCAACTTGAATCTGAGGTGACACGAGTCTCCTGGTCTCTGCTCAGCCCTCAATGGGCAGGAGCAGACAGATGCAAGAGCGTTTCTCACATTAGTGCAGCCTGTTGGGTGTGGGGGTGGAGGGGATGTGGAGGGAGATGCCTCCTGCCAGCACCTGCTCCCCCAGGGAAGAACTTGCTGCTTTTTCTCAGCAAGTGAGCAGGACTTTGCCAGAACTGGCAAACAGAAAAGATGCAGCAAATTCCCTACAATCTATAAGGAGAATACCCTAAATCCAGAATGAAGACAGACAGAAAATTCTGCCCCCTTGCCTCCTCCCCCCAAATAATCAAGACTCTAACCAGGAAAGGTGACATGGCAGGTAGGGCTTGTTTTTCCTTGTTGGAAAGAAGCATTTGCTGCTGACTTCAGAAGATCAGTGCTCCCAACCAAGATGAGCACTTAGCACACTTTTCTTATTCAAAACGTCAACTCTGGGTTCATTTATTCAGGATTAATGCCACAGGGGGAGAGACAGAGGCCCAAAGGTCCCAGGGAGGAGAGGCTCCCAAGCCAAGCCTGCAGTATTCCAGCTAACAATCCACATCAGCATTGACTCTTGGGTCCCACTTCTGTGGTGGGATCCTACAAACCACCTCAGGACCTGGACTTCCTTTTTTTGGTGTTACGAGTAGTTTCCTGTGGTCATTAAACACTGAGAAGTGCACTATCCAGGGTAACACTCGCTGCAAGAGTTTCCTAAGTGACTTTTCTGGAAGAGAGCTCCAGATACAGAAAAGCCTCATGCACACCACTCGCTGCTTTTTCTTCAACATTTTAAATACCGCCTGGCTTTTCAAAAGGTGATTTCAAGGCCATTTAATTGAGGTAGTCAATTCCTCTGCTAAACCACTTTTATTAGAACATTTAAGGAGTAAATCCTGTAGTGCTTACATTTATCTGGTTTGTCTAGCTTCCAGGGAGACAGGGAAATCTCATTTTAGGGGTTTGGGTGACTTCCGTCCCAGCTAAAATGACAAATCTCAATGTCTTTACAAACCCTATGAGTAACACAAGACCCCTTTCACCAGCCATCATTCCATTTCTACTTTCTAACAGAATCAGGAACCCAAGTTAAGTAAACTGAGCAGAACGTGAGGCACCTACTTCACATCCATTCATGTTCTGAATGAACATGGAGGCAAGTACCCTCTGGCAGTGGCTCTGGTGTCTGTCAGCCCTGGACACCTGCCTGGGGGACAAGGACTAGCCTGTGCCCAGCAGCAGAGCTCTGCCTGGAGCAGGGCTGCACCAACTCATCACACTCAGCCTCTGAAGATCTCTGTTGGGGAAGGTCGCTTCCAACCTCCTCACATGGCTCGTGTACAGGAACTTGGTTCTGCATTGCTCCTGGTTTGGATACTGCTACTTGTGGGTACATAACATGCCAAAAGAATTTGATAAGGAATGAATATTCTGAATAAAACATGGAGAATCAGCACAGGGCCACCACAGAGGGACAGGGCTGGTGCTTCGTTCATCCCACCAGGAAAGGCTTTGTCTCCCAGCTGAGAGCCCCCACTGCTTCTGCCACTGGCCTGGGGTACACATGCTGGCCTTGAACTTTCTGCCTGGCTCTCTGCTATCTCCCTGCCCATATTAATTACCATTCCCCTCTGCCAGGACCAGAAAACAACCTTCACTGCACTAGTGCTAATTAAGAAGAGTGAGCTTCTTTTTCTGGCTGCTGAAGTCACACTCCTCTACTCATTCAGAGCAGAAAGGAGTGCTGACAATCTGATTAAAAGCAAAAGGAAACACCTTGGTCATGCTTTGAGCTGGCAGGCGAGCCTAGCCAGCTCTGTCCTTCTGCAGGGACAGCAAGGCTGCAAGTGTCAGAGGGACAGAAAGGGAGGGCACGAAAACCAACATGTTTCCCAGGACTTGGAGATCTGGGTCTCAGGGAGACATGGGGAAAGCATCCCCCACTTTGGAAACATTAAGACACCAACTCTTATCTTCTGCCATGGTTTTGCCATAGGAACCAAAGTCTCCTTGGTGCATAGGACAGATCACATGAACGGCTGCAGCTATGGTTGCCCCTTGGTGAGTGGACAGGAGCAGCAGCATGGCTGTGTGAGCAGCTCTGAGGTCTGGAGAGCAGATACCTCAACACCCACACTGACTATTGCCTTTCAAGAAACAACTGTTTCTGCAAGACCTGTGGCTGTCCCTGCTTTGAGTCCACATCACCTGTGACAGAAGACCTAGAGAGCCATCAGGAGTTTCAGCTGTCTGAGTTAAGCAAGATCTAAACCTTTAGCACTTGGTTTATAGTCCTTGGGGAATGGTAGATGTGTGTTAATCACATGCTATTATTTTAATTTTTAGAGCTGAACAACTTTCAGAATCAATAGAAGGCAATGTCCTGCTCCGCAAGGAAAAGGATGCAGGTAAGAGGCATGAGCGAACACTCTGAAGCAGTGGAAAGCCCAGGACGGGCAAGACCAGACTGGTTCCGCCCAAAGCACAGCTAGGAGCCAGCACACAGGATGATTTCTCCTTGCATCAGAGGGCTAAATCACATTAAGTCATCAGCAGAAGCATTCAATAGTTTCCTGACATTACATTTCTATGTAAGCAGTTAAAGCTGTTGCCATAGGAACATTAACAAATATAGTGATGGGTATGACTGGGAATAAAATGGAATAAGCTGGCCTACACTATCAGAAAGTTTAGCCTCCCACAGTGCCCTGCTGCTCCTGGGGCTCGGGGTACATCCTGGGCTGCAGCAGGGACCCAGGGTACCTCCAGCCCATGTCTTGCCCTGCTCCTGCCCACAGGCTCTGTAGACAGAAAACCACCTCAGGAAAGAGAGGCTGCATTTTAATCCCGAGAGCTCAGGCCCTCCTTCCCCTTATTCCCCCAGCTTTATAAAAATAGAAAGAACACATGTTCCCATCAGTCACTTGCTAGAGGGGAGCTGTGGGGTATGTGCTGACAGTCTGAACACTGAGATCTAATTTGAATACTATTTGCATATTCCAGGTAGACAAAGTGCAACTGCATTAGAAACGCGTGTGAGGATGTGCAGAGCGCGACAGCAGCCCCAGTGCCAGTCCCCAGGCACCAAGCCCTCTCCTCAGCCTCTTCCCAGCCCACTTACAGGGTCCCCCCATGGCCACTAGCACCCAGCCTGACTACTTTCCAAGAGCCTCTTAATTAAACTTCCATTTGGCAAGAACAGTTTGTATTTGCAGCAGTGAGGACACAGGTGTCCTCATGGGAACATGGGTTTTTCCCTCTGGATAACACTACCAGCAAGCAAGAGACACTCCAAGGTTATCCAGACACAATAAATGTCTCTCACTGCTGTTGACTATGCTGAAATTGTGCAGGTTATTTTCAGGCATCCAGTTAGGACTAATGAGTGTCCAAAGCATAGGTCTGAATGTGAGACACCCCTCCTAACTGCCAACCCCTTGATCTTTGAAAGCTCAGTGATCTTCACCTCGAGCATAACCCCAGGGAGTCCCGAGGTTAAGTTTGGGGGATGTGGTCAGTGTCTGTGCTGAGGTGAGGTGGATGCACAGCTTGGGAGGAGGGCACAGCCCCAGCTCTGCAGCTGTTGAGCTGTTCGTGCACCAATTCACACCACAGGGAAGGTATTCCATCAAGAGCAGGACACCTCACCATTGCTCCAACCTTTGCAACTCTATCAAGACTAATGGTCAATAGCTATCAACCATGTGCAGGAAAACACCGTCTGTGCTGCATTTCTGTCTGTTGGTCCACTACAATAATATTTGATCTATTTCCTACCCTAAGGATTTTTTCCTATATGAGTTTCATTTAACACCCTTCTTCCACTCCTGTCCCATGACCCACCGGGAGCTCCGAGGAGAGCCGGTGCAGATGTTCAGGCAGACTGTGCATTCAGTGTACTGATTACAACATAAAATAATATTTTGTACAAGTTCAGAGGGAATAATTAAACATTTCTCTCAGCTCTTGGCAGTGACTTTTACAACAATGTGTAATGACATTTTGACCTTTACATCCAACTCACCTTCTGCATTTTGCTGAAAAAACTTGGAACACCACATAAGTAAAAATAACCCAACGAGAAGATGGGCTTGGGTTGCACTGTCAAGAACTGCTGATAAATGAGTGCAAACATCAGGTGTCCATACAGGAAGCAACTGAACTACTTCCTAGTGTTGGATTTAATAGCAAATTACCAAAGAGACACTACACATTACTACAATCTGCACATCAAACCAGGCAGAAAGCAACCTGCAATTATACAATTAGATTGATACACAAGCTTCCCGCTAGTGTTTATTTCTGCTGCCAATCACGCTGCTTACTGGAAAACAAGGGCTCTCAGCATCCATCGTGCCTCACACTTTTTCTCCTCTGCGTGTTTCCATTTTGAGGGGCTTTACTGATCACGTCATTCTTTTAACATCCTCATGAATCCATCCAAGATCACACCTTGCCCAAGTCCCTTTCAGCTATACTGAAACCATTTCTATTCACGGTGCATAATCTATCCCAGCAGCAACTAGCTGCATGGAGCATGAGATCAGGCAAGAAGAGACAAATAAATGTTTATTATTAGCTGATGAAGGCAACTGATTGAAACCCAACAAAACCCTTGATTTCAAATGAAAAATATTAAATGAAAATCATTTAACTATGCTGTGCCCTGACAAAAAGCATAAAAGGTGAATGCAACAAGAAGTCTTTGTACTTGATGTGGGTCTTATAATTTAGTGCCTGTAAATGATTAAATGTTGAGCACATCGTGGATGCTTCAAACAGGCCTACTAGCTGAGGTTCAATGTGTGTGTGATCTTGCAGGTCCGCGTGTAAATTTATTTTTCTCACCTATCTTTAACCACACCTGTTCAATGGTTCTACTTTCTGTGTCTCTGGGGCATCATTCACTCACCCATATCTATTCTGGCCTAAAATCTGTGAGCTGTACACCTCCCTGTGAGGTCACTCTGCACCAAATGGATGAGATCACCATGTACAGAGGATGCTGGTCATGCAGCACAGCTCCCAAACCAAACTCACTCAGGTCTGCCTGGGCACACAGACAGGCAAAATGCAAAACATGATGTGGACCTTTTACCTGTAACACCACAAGAAAACTGATCTAACAGGGGGTTGTTTTTGACTTCGCTGGTGAGACAGAGTGCCCTGGTGGTCTCCCAGGACTGTCACCACCATGATCCCTAGGGAGCACATTAAGCATTTCTTGCATTCTGCATCTTGGCAGAAATTATTTTACTGCAAAGCCACATTGGGCTTTACAGGGGCAGCTACCCTGTGTCCCAGTGTGGAACTGAACTGAGCCTTCCTCCTCAGGGGCCAGGAGGCCAGTGAGACCTCCACCTCAGTTTTCCAAGCATATGAGGATTCAGCTGTGCCTTTTGCTTGTCAAAACAGAGGATCAAAACTGAACACGGTGTCCTGGCCATGCAGGTAATACTATGGCAAGGAAAGCCCCGGTGGGGCTGCCGGGCACCGCCACAGCCTTGTGGTCCCATCACTGCTCCAGCATTTTGAACCCTTCCCAAGGTGTTGCATTTTCTCACTGGGCAAAGACAATTTTCCGTACTGAAGAGACATTTAGTATGGAATATAAACAAATGGATCTAATTGTGCTCTTCCATTTTTAACATAATCTAAGAAGAAAGCACTTAGCCTCAGTGCACAAAGAGCTCAGCCATGCTGGAGAAGAGCAGCACAGTAATAAGAGCAAAGGTAGAAAATGGAGGATGCAGATTATAAAATTCAGTCACATTTTAAAATTTTCTGCTACAATAATTCACTTTATGTAGAATTAATGTGGCTGATTGAACGTTTGTGCTGTAATTTACTTATAATTAACATTTTATGGTGAACAGATTTCACCATCTCCTTCATGCTGTGAACTCCAAGCCATAGGTCAAAAATAGAGATGAAACAGATAAGCACAAAATATTCTCCCTGAAATATTAATGAGATTTTAATTTAATACTTTAAAAATACATCTTTCATCAATGCCTGTACATCAAATCATTATTTTAGGTTTTTTTACATTACAAAACATAATGAACTTTCCTAACTGGTTGAAAGACCCTGAAATATCTATTGTGAAGAGACAGTTCAGGGGAACAAAACAGTCCCAACATTCACAGCTATCAAAAATCTCACGTGGTGACTGCCTGAGAGTCAGCTTAAACTGAAAAGTGTTCCCATCAACCAGTGAAACAGTGGGTTACCAGTCCCACAGCTTCTGAGGCCCAGAAGAGGAATGCTGCTCCTCCTGCTAAGATCTTACTTAAAGCATAGGAGTAGCCATTAAAAAAAAAAAATAAAAAATTAAACTGCCACAAACTTCTTAATGTGCCTCAACAGAAGTTGCTGCATTCACTCTTGACACAGAATGAACTCAAGGAGCTTCAGTCTGCCAGTCTTATCTTTTAAGCCAGTTGTGGCTAAATTCAAGACCCTCTAGAACAAGACTCTACCATTGAGGCAGATACCATGAGCCAGAAGAAAAAACATGCTCCTCCATGGTTTAGGGAGAAAGCGAAAAGAAAGCTTTTATAAAATCTCAAATCCACTCATAATGTGTATTTAAAGCTGGTTTAAATATTTCCTGAAGAGGACAGACTGCATCTGAATAAATTATCACATGATCTGCAATTCATACAGTTTCCTATATTCCAACGTGCTGTCACACAGGCAACTGAGGACATTCCTGGAACAGACTGGTGACATAGAATGAAGATACGGGATGACAATGAAAAAGTCAGCAGAAAATCATAAGTCAATGGAACTATTTTATACTCTTTACTTCCTAGCCTGCACCGGTCCATTCAAAAGGCTCATCAGAATTTCAAATGAAAAGCTGAATAATACAAGCATTATAAATCTGTTACAAATAAATCTAAAATGCATCAAGAAAAATATACATGGGCTTTCCTTCCTAAATTGCATTGGCTTCTCCTACAGGTTTGTTTGCTGGGAATCAGCAGCTATTTGTTTTTAGGGGTAAGGCTGTCTTTTCTTTGCTTTTTTAATTTACTTTTCTTATTTAAATTGAAGGCCAGTGCCTGCCTGTCTCCTTGGTCCCTCAACAGATTGAGGAATGGAATCCAGCCACCTTTCAGATTTCTCTATGCAGCCAGAAGCTTTTTCTGGTTTTTCTTTTTTTTTTTTCTTTAGAGACATTAGGAGTGAAAAAAGAAGTTATTTACCTGTGCTATGGGAGAAATCTCAAGAGAAATCAGAGCCTGAGCTTCCTGTGGCATCCCACCACAGAAGGACTCCCAGTGGGAAGTTAAATTGTTAGCTGCAGAAAGTCAGACCTCTTGGTAGAGCAGCAACAGGAAAGTGATTTCTGACAGGTCTCGAGACCTCCACCCCTCCTGTGACAGAGGCAGCACCTGTGCCTGCTGCTGCAGGGGTTCTGCTAGGGCAGGGGACCTGGTCATGAAAATATTTCTGGTGATTATTAGGACTGTTCAATAGAAGTCCTTTAAGAGGAGAATAAACCCCTAATGCTGCCTTTGAAGTGAAGGCAGCGTTAGATTCAGACCATTTTTAGAACAAAAAGATGCAGCATACAAACTCCCTCCACAGCCTGAGCAGGGTGGCTGTGCTGCTCCTGAGAGCAGCAAGGGAGAAACCAAAATTACAAGAAAACAGATTAGACAGACTTAGACAGCATTCTTGCTGTCGTTTTGTTTTAGCATTTTTCACTGTCAGAATGGAAAAAAAAACCAAACCACCACAAAACAAAACTCAAACCAAACCCCAAACAACATGGCAGGAAAAAAGCCCCAAAACACAGCAACTGAACCAAGGATTCCTAAAGAAAACATTCTGATATGCCACCCACGGAAATCCCAGCAAAACTCCTGGAATTCTCAGTCCCTGTAGGCAAGGCCATTAAGCAAACACCATGTTGATGCTTTGGGAAGCCAAAGCTGTGGCAGTGTAAGGTGCAGGTGACTTGGGTGGAAATGTCCACATGGCCCCACAGCATTCAGAGCTGCATGGGAAGGGGGATGGAAAAAAGCAGTGACAGAGGGAGCCAGTCCCTCTGCCTTGAGGCCGGAGAAAGAGCTGCTGAAGTGGACACAGTCAATCTGCAGCTTAAAAAATAAAATACAAAGACTGCAATATGGTAAAGGTCTTCATCCCTTTGATCTCTTGCCTAGTGCTGATATGCCACTGAAGCTGCATGGACTCATCTTTAAACGAAGTATTAATGATGAGAAACTATGCTGACAGATGTTTCTCTGCACTTTGTCATTTCCAGGACCTCTGTTACTGTTTTCTAACACAGAAGATTTTTTTTTTCCAGAACATCAGCTAGGCTTCTACTCAAATACTGGGCAATGCCTTGAGAGACCAGCTTCCACAGGCATCTGCTTGAAGAAAATCTTAACACAGACTCTGACAGAGAACATTTAAATTATAACTACCGAATCCCAGACACCTTATTTACTGAGCACCGAGCTCACCGGGAAGAGGCACTGACTGTAGCTGACCCCCCCAGGTCCCCAGTGGGATGGGAGAGGCTGAGGCTCAGCCAGCACTGCCCCAACCTCACCCTGCTTGGGGTCTGGGTCCCGGCATGTGGCTCCGCTGGGGACCAAGGCAGACAGCCCGGGTATGTATACAACCAGCTTTCTGCACCTTAAGGGAAGAGAAAGGGAATGAATATACAAATAAACACACACTTCAAAGATAACAATGAAATCTCACCAGTTGCAGCACATGTCCACCCAGTCTCTTTTTTTTTTTTTTTTTCCATCAAATGTCATTGTGAATTAGTCATAATTTTTTTTAGCAGCATCAAAGAATTAAAGCAAGAGAGAAAGGGAAGGCATGCAAGAGAGAAAAGGAGGGAGAAAAAGAGAGAGGTTAAGCTCAAAGGCAGAGAGAGCGAAATGGACCAGATTATACAAAATTAAAAAGCAAATACGCGCAGACAATTTGTGCCGAGTGATTGCAAGCAATTACAGTCCGGCTTTTCTGGAGGGAAAATTGGGGAGGGGGGGGGGAAGGTTATTTCAGCTTAAAAGGAGACTTTATTCATTCCTGATCAGCTTCTCCTACTATTCTCTCTTTTATTCTTGGATATCAATTTAAAAAAAATCACCCTTCAGATGTTACATGTCTAACCCTGGGAATCCCACCCCTGGGCAGAGAGGGAGGATTTCAGCTTCCAATCGGCTCTTTCTATAGCCCTGAAAAAGCAATTTGCTCATAAAGGATAAAAAAAAAAAAAAAAAAAAAAAAAAGGAAGGAAGAGGGGGAAAGAAAGAAAAGGAGGGCAAAAAAGGAAAACCACAACAAGGGCAAGTCTTTCTCTTGGAGGAGAGCTTCAATTTTACTGTAATTGTCAGAAGAAGAGCTGCTTTGATCTGCAGAATTATTATTATGCTTCAAATGCCTGCCTGCTAATGTCACAGCCTGCTGCAGCACCAGCACACTTGGGGGACCAGCACCTAACCTGGTCCCAGCCTCTCTCCCCCTTCTCCTTTGTGTCTCTGGACTTTATCTGGGGAGTCCCCGCAGCCTCCTGGCCCCCACTAACTAAACAATCTCCAGTGTTTTGAGATGCATCTGCCACCACCCTCCAACCCCCAAGGCCAGACAAGTTTTGGTGGAGCAGGGTGAGCCCAGGGGCACAGACCCAGGCAGCACCAGAGCACGGGGAGCAAAACACATCCTGGGTTCTCAGTTCTGCAGCGACACACAGACCCTGTTAGAAGGAATGCCACCTCCTTCCCATCCACTGGGGAATCTCCAGTTCTTCTAAGTTTTAACACAGGTCCCTGATTAAAGACCTCCAGCAAAGGCAGCAGAAGCCTTTGCCACTGGGGACCTGCGTGTCTGAGGACCTGCAGCCTGGAGTTGTACAGCTTTGTACAGGCCAAATTGTTCCACAAAACGCTGAGAAGCTCAACTGCTTTCCTGTTTTCTTGCTCTAAGGCACCATCTCTGGGAACCGCAGTGGGAGTGGATCAAGGGTTGGACTTGATGATCTCTGAGGTCCCTTCCAACCCATCCGATTCTATGATTCTATGATTATGCAAAGCCCTGTTCTACAATCCATGTTTGACTCCCATCATGCTATGAGGGATCAGCTTTGAATACCCTGAGACTGACTGGAGAAGCCCAAGCACCCATAATTCAGGTCTGGGCTCTGCCAGGCACCCAGCACCGTGCAGGTGACATGGGCAGTGACACAAGGACAGAGGCAGCTTTCAAACAGCCTCCACCCCATCAGCTGCACAAGCTTCCTAAGGGACACAGGAGAAAGTAACAGTAACAATACCTTTTTTTTTTTTTCAGTGGTGATGAGATACTGGTATCCAAATATTTTTGTGAATCACTAAAAACAGAATAAGAATTTTGAGATTTTAAAGCTTTTCAATGAGTAAAGCATTCTGCACCTAGAAAGATTTCAAGATGCATATGATCTTAAAACCTTCCCATTACTATATAGAAAAAATAATTTCTGTAAGTAAAGGCTTCTAAAATCATATTTGTACAATTTTTTCTCTACTTGTACAGACTCTGAATCCTGTTAACAGGTGGCCTGCCTTCATAGGGAGAAGTCTATGAAAATGGTACATATAATTTCTTAATAAGTCTCTAACATCTTTCTGAAATAGTTTGCCTATTAAAAATATGTAGCATGCACAAAATACAGTGAGATGTGGTGTGCCACCAACAATTTATTGGCATTAGGCGGGGATGAGCTGTGTAAGTCATGCAGGGCTCCACTGCTCCTATGTGTTGCTGGCACCTTGCGCTATCAATAACACCTCTGCTCAACTGAAGCCCAGCACGAGCTGTGTATCTACTCAAGCTATAAACATACACAATTTTTCAGTCAAAAGAGCAATAGGCAAATAGCTGGATTTCACTCATTTTGTGTTCTCCAGGTTGTAAAATAGACACATATTTAATATACAGACCAAAAAGCACAGTGCCAGTGAGTAGTGAGAGTCATATTTCCCAGTTAGTTTATAGAGGGCTATATTTTATGGCTGTACCACTAAAACCATATATGCATGCATATAAATATAGATAAATATTTGCAAAGTCAGAATCTGCACACGTGAAATAGAGGAATGGATAAATGCAGGACAAAGTACACAATAAAAATAATCCCAATTTCTACATACAATTATGAACTCTTGACTAGAATTACTGCTTAGAAATGAGAACTTGAGGTTATCCCATGTCCTCTGATACTCATCCTAGAGGTTGTTATTGGAGCTACTGTGCTTTTGCTAATTGGTCATTAAGAAGTCTGTAATTCTAATTCTGCCTTTGTCGGCAACACTCTGTGGGTCAGCAAGTAAATTAATCTACCTCCACACCTCAGTTTCTCCAGCTGAAATACAGGGAAACACATATCCATCACTGGGTCCTGTAGGAGTTAATCTGTTAATGTTTGTATCCATCAAGTTGTCAAGTGCTGTTTAAGAGCTTATTATTACTCATACAATAATTCTCTCCTCTAGGGCTCCGTAGGTCTGTAAATGCCTCTTTCATCACAGATGTGAAGTTCTTTTGGAGCAAGCGAGATGACCTAGACTAGGGGCTGATCAAACACATCTCTGGAGGTGCCTTTAGAACACAGAGTGCACTGGAGCAAGGCAGACCAAGCATTCCCCACACTTGGCTCCTGTGTTGCAGAACCCTTTTGGTTTCCCCACAACCCTTTTTGTCAGCTGCACTAGATCCAGGAACTGCTGTAGCTTAAAGATATATTTGTATCTCATGGCCAAGGAAAGCTACACACCCATAACCTCCTCTGAGCATCTTTCCCAACAGGCAAGTGCTGTCTTTTCCTCCTTTCTGCCAGTTGTCCCTGTGCCTGCCCTCGTCTTGGGCCTGGCAAGAGTTAGGCACAAACTCTGAGGAGATGCTGTTTATCCAGAGCATCACTGGCTCTGACTGCTCCAGAGAGAAATGCTGTTTATTCAGAGCCTGGTTCTGAAACACGTCAGGGAGAGGTCCCGCTCTGTGGCACAGGTGCTCTGCTCAGCTTCTGCACCTGGGAAGGGCAAGGGACAAACTTCTGGTCCGTATCTGGGATCCCCTCAGAGGTGCAGTGACTGCCCTGGTGGGCACAGGGACAGCAGAACACCCAACACAGTTCTCTGTGTTCTGGAACCTCGGGGCTCAGGGTCTGCACAGACACCTTGGGCACTCTGCAGTCATTCCACAGGAGCTGTACCCTTGCCCTACACAGCTACAAGAGCTTGTAAATTTCTCTTCAACTTACGGGCCTGGCACACTGCTGTCATCAGAGCATGCCAGTATAAATCAGTTTTTCAGCTCTCATAGAATGAGTTACTGCTCTTTATCTACACACCTCATTTCTGTGCAAAAGGCACACAGCATTCACATCATGCCTCAGCCGGGATTCCTGGAGCCTCCACGCACCAGGAACTGCTTTAGAAAATATAGTAGCTACTCGTCTAGTCTTCTCACAAAATGGATTCTCTCTACTGGCACCAGTGAAGCTAAATGCAGCTTCTAATATATTGAGCAGAACTACATAAGGAATGCAACTAAGAAAGTGACACTTTAATTATTATCTTTGTGCTCCTGAAAAATCCCATCAATATGAGGAGAATATAAGTCACAAGACTGTTTCAACCACTCTGCAGCATCAGGAGATACTGGTGTATCCCCTACACCAGGCATGCAAAACATTAGTGCTATGTATCTACATGCCTAGCCTGTAGTTATTTATCAATTGCTTATGCATGCACTTCGTCATGAATTTATTTAATTCATAAACCTTTATATTGTAGAGCATGAGATGATTCATTCAGAAGAAAAATATCAACTTATAGAGTCACCTCATTTAGCCAAGACTCCCTGCCTCATAGCAGCGATGTGACCTGGACCTTCCTGCCCATGACTGCTGGTAGCAGCAGGCCACGGAGTGGGAACACTGGGGAGAGTTTAAGCAAACCACTTCTCTCTCCCACGTGATAATCTCCACAGTGGTCTTAAGTAAACCAGTTCTTCCAACCTCTGGATATTAGATTAGTGGGTCTTCAGCCTGCAACTGATCCTTGGGAAATGAGTGGGATCTTGTGGCTGCTAGTGTGTCAGCAAATTATGTAACTTCCAAATTATTTTTGTTTTTTCAAAATAAGTTGTGCTAAGTGCAAAATTGAAAATGTCTCAGTAAATCACAAAATAAATAAATATCTCTGCATAATTACTTGCCAAGTAGCTCATTTTCTCACTGTTCCAGCACTGACAGCCACCCAAACTCAAAGTCCATCAGTTTCAAAGCAAGACATTTGGCAGGATTTTTTTTTACTGCCTATCCTCGAGTCTGTTTTTCCCATAAGATTAACTAAAACTCCATTTTCCCTTTAAAAGTACGTATTTTAATGTTTTCACACTGTACCAAGCCTGACAGAAGCAAATGGCATTAATTAAGCACGTGACTGGACATGCTGACTATGTTTATTTCTGACATTTCCCTCCCTCTATCCTCAAGCACTTCTTGCTCTGTGCTACCTGGGCAAATGGGTGTCTGAGCAGGGCAGCAAGAGAACACTGGGGGAGCCACTCCAGAGCAGCACCCACTCATGGCAAAGCCACTTATTCTTATCTTTCCTTAAGACTAAGTACACATTTTAAATAGCCTCCTGACTATACATGAAATCAACATTTGTAATAATTTTGGTCCTTTTCAGCCTCTTGAATAGTCTAGACCTGGACCACCCCTGGTTTGAGTCAGAGATTTCTGCCCCCAACTTTCTGAAATTGAGTTATTTCTTCTCTGCTAGAAGCTCTGCCAGCTCAGTGTTTATTCTTCACTTTCAAGGGTATTTTATTTATTTTCTCCACTTCCAGCTATTGAAATTGGCAAGAACAAATTTATATAATGAGCCTTAATAACAGTTTCTCCCATAAAGTTACCTATTTATCTCCTATTGTAGTAGTTTAGAAAGCACGAAAATGATGGGAAAATGTAGGTGTAGTGATAAATTTCTGGGACTGATTGTGAATAATTTAAAATAGTCTATATCCATGGGGGTGATGCTTGGAGCCCACCCACTCTGGCTGAACGCTTCCCAGGCACTCAGATTCTTCCTTTTGCAATTCAGTAACATCCTCTCCATGCAGACAAATAAACCTCTGTTTATCTAAACCTTTTAATCTGAATCTGTTCTATCACTCAGCCTGTATCACTCACCCAACAGCCACCACCTTTATCTGACTGCTTCTGGTGGCCTGGCTCAGCCTGGGGAAGCCGAGCTGCCGCAGGAGCCCAGGCACAGCTCACTGCCAGCCCCAGGTCAGGAAAACTTTATCCTGCGGGTGGGTGAGTTATCAGCAGAAGATTTTTTCCGTCTGTATTTCCCTCATAAATATTATTTAAGCAAATTAGAGACAACAGAAAAGCAAATACTAGTGCTTTTTCCCTCTCACAGCAGGTAGGGTGCCCCTGTGAGACCCACCCTGTGGCAGCCGAACCCCCCGCCCACCGGCGCAGACGTGACCGGGGATGTGACACTGCAGGCATGGCAAGACACCCTCGGAGCCAGCTCCCTGGGACACTGCTAGAGACTGATCTGTGTTTTGTACAGCACTCTCAACATCAACAAAAGCAATGTCAGCATTTGTTCTTAATTATTTATCCATTTTTAATGGCGGTAAGAAACAAATATCACAAGTGCTTGCTTTGCTCCAAAGACCCCAGTGCAGAGAGGGATGAAAACAACCCTTGATTTCCCCTTGGTTCTTCATTTACCAAACCATCTGTGTGCAGTTGCAGAGTCCAGTTGAGCCCTGTCTGCATCCCCCTTTCCCTCCAGCACTAATTAGTAATGCAATCCCACAAAGAGTGAAGTTGCCCAAAACCTCCCCTCACTCACAATGATTTATGTTCAATTTGTACAAATGGAGAAAATGAGATTTCAAATTTCAATGCCATTTCTGCAATGAGGTGATTAAAAGAGAGAGAGGTATTGCATTCTACTGTATAGAATATTGATCCCAGTGCTATTTTCCTTAGCAATAACCATTAGCTCAGTATTATTTGCAAACCTCTAATGTGAACCTGGAGATGTAATTTACATTTGTGCTTTACTTATTTGCTTTAACAAAACAACACAAAAGCTTTGGGCCTTTCAATCTATCCTTATTGTCAATAAAATTAGCAGTTCATAAAAAAATTAATGTATATGCAAAACCACCACTTCCTTGTAAACTACACGGAGACTGTAAATGTTGCTCAGAACAAAAGGGAGATAAACTATTAAAAGCTTCTGGCCATTTAACAAATTGAATACTGAACGAATTAAGACAGAGTTCTCTTTTGTCCCCCTCTTTAATTTCTGGGCCCTTGAGAGCCCACAAAAGTTTCAGCAGTCTTCCCCCAGGAGCATGGTGGTGACAGGGGTGGCCGATGGGACGTGTGCTGCCGCTCACCCTGGCCACCCCCAGCACCCACCGCCCCGGCACACGCATACACCGGCACACACGTGTGTGGGCACATGCTGCCGGCATGTAAATGCTGCTGGGGAGAACGCCAAGAAAGATTTAAAAAAAAAAAAAAGGAGAAGAAAGAGGGTAATTGGGGAATAAAAGAGGACAGGCTGAGGCCGCTGGGGTGGGCATTTGGCAGCCCCCAACCCTTGAATAGGACAAGGCAGCTCCTCCCATTGCACTGCTGCTCCTTGCAAAACATCAGCTGCTTCTGCTGCCTGGCAGAGTAGAGAAGATGAGAACAAGGAACGAAGAGGGAGAAAGGGGGGAAAAAAGAAAAAGCTAATGACCCATAATTGCCATGATAGTGGAATAGGGCCCAGGCAGCTGTTTTACATTCCCGGTATGTATAGTATGCAAATATCTACAAAGGGCCGACACAGTTTCTCTATTGTGGATCCTGAGGGTAACCAAATTAGCCTTTGGCAAGCATGGTAATTGGGAGGTGCTGTTCCCATTAGGAGTCCTGCAAATTATGAAGAAAAATGGACCAAAGGCTTTGTCACAAATAATAATAGCGAGAAGAAAAGAGCAGGCGGCCGTCTTTGCTTTCCTTTTCTTTCTTTGGCTTTTTTAATTTTTTTTTTTTTTTTTTTATTTCTACATTGTGTTGTTAATATCTCTCTGTTTAGTAATAAGAAAACAGTCCTTGGTGCCTGGCTGGACCCTCACAGGCTTCCCACAGCAATATGAAGTTCTGGAGAATACTAAATATGGGACAGAACCATCAGTTGTGAATTCCCCAAGCAGAAGCCTCACGACCAGACACCACATTCAGCAAGACAATGCTGCCTCTGCTCTGCACTGCTTTTAGTGGTGTGAATCAGAATTAGGAAGAAAAAAACCTCAGCTACTGCTCTTATTTGCATAGGATAAGATAGGACACAGAGCACTAGCAAAGTTTTTTCTCCCTAACTTTGATTTACACAGCTAAATACATATTTGTTCTATGAATCACCCAACTTTGCTGCACAAGAGGCTACATTTTCCACTAATGATTTGAATTTGTCTTTCACTCTTCCTACCTTCTTTGATCATCCCATATTTCTCAATTCCAGCACACAGAACACTGTTTGATTGTTATGATCTACTAAAAAATTCACAACTGACAACTTTTTGAGTGGTGCGCTCAGCTGTGACACTGCAAGTCAATGCCAAAAACATTAAATGCTTTTGTCTTTAACTTCCCCCAAGAATAGTGCTCTTCATCTCTGTGAGCTCTCCTGGCTGGTATCACAGCAATGAGGTCAGACCTACCTGTGGTGTCACAGTCAGGTTCAGGTGACCCCCAGCCACTGGCCTGGGAACACCCCTGCAAAACCCAAGCTTTTTGAGCAACCACACTGGCAATGAGAATTAGGGTATTGTCCCCTTCACTTTGGAATTGCTTCATGTAAACTTTGTGATTACGCCTCTTGAATAAAACAACAAAAAATCTTGCCCAGGTTCTCTTTGGTTCACTACAAAAATAAGAACACATTTTCACCCCAATTTCCTTCCCATGAACACTGGGAGGTGAAGTAGGGCCTGAGCTGATTCTGCTGCTGTTGCTGTGAAGTTGTGATGCATATGTGGAACTGAGGAACCAAAAGTCCTTTTGATTCAGGAAGGCAGAGGAAAGCTTTGTGGCTGCAGCCCTGACTCTAATAAAAAACAATACTAAAGGATGTAGTGTTTGTACATACAGCAGTCTAATGTCATGCCAACAAGACACACTTTCCAAATGATAGAAAAATATCTCCTAGAGTGGAAAGTTCAAAAATCCACCTCATTGTATTGGTACTAATTAATACAAATCACTTTTCTGCTGGGACACCCACCCTGCTCTCAGTAACACACCTAGGCCCATTGTTCTTTGCCCAGCTGCTCCAGGCTGGCAGTGTGAACAGACACTTTAAAGTGTCTACAAATGCCAGGAGAGCACCCTGGCCTTTTAGTATAAATATGATTAGAACAACTTCAGGAATCTACAGTCATTGTGATGGCTGTAGAACCTGAATCAATTAGTTTTATTTGTGAAAAACAAATAAATAATATAACCCAAGTCTCAAAAAGAACAGTCATGTTTTAATCTTTCATGCTCAGACTAACTCTTCATCTTAAAACCACTCTAGCAAAAGTCTTAACCCCAGATCTTTATTTTTTCATGCTTTCCCCTCAGGGCCTCTTTAAATCGCCGGCAGAAGAGTCACTTCCCTGTCGGTGCAGTTGGCACGCCTGCAAGTGTACTTAAAGTTTGCGTCTGATCAAGTTATGTGTATTGGATCTGAAACCAGTTAGTCAATTCTTTCAGGTCCCTAAGTGGCGATTTGTGGTAATGTCTACATCAATACTAACAGAGCGGTTTGCTAGCTGGTTTACGTAAAGCAAATGTCTGCAGGATGGAGGGGCTGCCTCCCAGGGTTCTGTCAGCTAATGGAGATGTGGCTGGAAAAAGAAACCCACAGGTACAAAAGCAGCACAGCTTTGGGAAGGATCATCCTTCCAGAACCCCCAGCCTGAGGGGAGCTGCGCACCTCCCCGGCACCTGCACCCTATACCCAGCTGTCTTCTGAACAGGCTGCTCCCACCCAGCATCTCTCTGCCTCCCCCCTCACTTGGCTCCTTCAGCCTTACCACCACCAAGATACAACTCAAGAAAATTTTAAAAATAAGGAATGTAACTTTTTTTTTTTTTTTTTTTTTTTTTTTTTTTTTTTTTTTTTTTTTTTTTTTTTTTTTTTTTTTGCTCCAAGCAGCAGATACCAGCCACAAATTAGAGAAAACAAAAGGTCAAGAAAACAAAACGATTAACCAAAAAAACCCCACACTAGGGTAAAGCATAACTAAGAAGAAGAAAAAAGGAAAAAGATGCGATTGTAACAAATATATGGTTAATGAAAAAAGTAAGAAGTGGCTACTAATAAAAGAAAGTTGCTGGTTCAAGCTACAAACAACAGAAGACTTACTTCTATATGCAATAAACAGCATAGAACTGAACTTCTACTTGTCAGTAACACTTTTATTTCTTTAATATATTTTTCAGTCCCAAATAGAAGATGAGCTCTTCAGAACAAGAACTGTCTTTGTCAAGTTCCCAGCAAAATGGTCTGATCTCAGCAAGGCCGTGGAGTGCTACTGAATGGCAAACAAACATGTGCCAGGCCCGTGGTGCTCACTGCAGCGCTTCCCTCCATGTGTCATTCATTTCTCTGCACAAGCTGGTGTGCCTACTGCACTGCAGAGAAAGCACAACCCAGACTTGCTGTATCACCCCTCCTGCAGGGTCTTCCTGTTTTCTGTCTAAGATTAAAAAAACCTTTGAGCAAAGATGATGCATTTGTCTATATGGAGCTCTGGGGGTTTTAGGGTTTTAAGAGAATTTAGTAGCTTACACTAATAAAGTAACCTGAAGAAAGAAACTGCCCTGTGTCTGCTGGAACATAAGCAGCCAAGTTAGCTCTGCTGGGGTTCTCACCCTCCAAGAACAGACTGTGTGAACACAGGAATACACATGGTCAGGTGTGGGAATCGCCAAAGGTTTAATGCACCAGAATGCCAAGACGGGGAATGTGTCTACGCTGATGCGGAAATGAGAGGAAACTTCTAGGACAGGATCCTGAACAGCAGTTTGGCCAATGGGGGCAAAAGGTTTGCATAGGTAAAGATACAACTTGGAACTGATTAAACATTTTTTGAACACTGTTTCTCAAAGTATGCTGTGAGAATGTTTTCCGTCCTGTATTTGTCACCATTTGTTAATTGGTTGTTTCATAATTATTCATCATCACATTACCTCTGTAAGAATTTAGTTTTGGAAGACTCCCAGACTCGATGCCTTGTCAGCTGAGGAGCAGCAGACCAGTGGTCAGCGAGCACACGGCGCTGATCCGCACAGCTCCCACAGCCCGTGAGTGCTGGGGCACAGTGTGCAGCTCAGGCGAGCTGCAGCAAGGGGTCTGCACTCCCAGTCTCTGTCTGCACACTGGCCAGACAATAAATGCACCCACCATGCTGCCCTGAGACGTGTCATCCCAGTGCTGCTGGCCCTACTGCCCACTGTACCTGGATACTCCCTGCTGCCCGCAGCGTGGAGCGTGGCTTGAGCTGCAGTCTCCAAACTCCACCAAGCCAGAGCCCTGGGGGCCTCTGGGTTGAAGGTACATAATGAGGGACCAGAGCCCAGCCTGCACCACAGCTTAAAGACCTGAAGCCAACAAACACGACTGAGTAATTCACTGTACCAGATTCATAGTGAGTCATGTTAAGTCATTTGAATATACTGCCTGAAGTGTAAAATCCACAAAATGCCAAACTTCCAACAGTGCAAAAATTGTTGCTATTTATTATAAGAGAGTGTTAGATGCATGTCAAAAGATGGCTTTGATAGAAAAACTGTCTCAGAGTAAAATATGAAATACATCATCTCCTAAGGTCTCTCCCAGCCCTGTTTTCCATAACTTTATGAAGAACAGAGCACAAGCCTATGGAGAAGCTCTTCTCCAGCTCTGCCCTTCTTGGGCACTCACCTCTCTGGCTGAGCCCACCCATTCTTCCTCTGCTTGGGTGCTGCAGCAACCTGGGGGTCTGCAAGCTTCCTGGCTGCTACCAGTAACAACGATGCTTGTTCAGTCCCTTATTTGTACCATCTAAGACTTCATGATTTCACAGGAACAATCAAAAACATCAGAAGAAAACCCCAAACTAGAGTGTCCCAACTGCAGCACAGAAAACATTTCCAAATCTGTCAAATCTCTGCAGCCCCCCATTCTTCCACAGAAGGCAAGGGGGGGTAGCAGCATTCTGCCAGGGATTTTCAGACTTCACTTTCATTTTCTCTTACTAACAGAGACTGTGCCCAAAAACTGCAAGCACAAGAATAATGTATTGTGGGGAAAAGGAAAGCTGAAAGGTTTCTTTGTTAAATTAATTTTCCTTTAAATAAGAAGACCGATCTGTAATTTGCACTTTTAATTTTAAAGCTTCAATACACATACGGTAAGACCCTCATAAATGCCAGCTTCCAATAAATGATCCTTGCTTTCAAACATCCCCAGGACTGGCCCCACCACCAGCCCTGCCCCCTGTGCAGATCCAGCCCCAGGAGGGGGCTCAGCACCCCACCAGCACTCCGAGATGGGTCTCTTCCAGAAACACTTCCCTGACCCCATTTCTTTTGAGCCTCCCATTGATTTCTGTGGGAGAGCGAGTCCGAGTCAATAAGACCAGACTATAAGGAGGGATCACAGCAGAGAAAGGGGAGAGGAGGAGAGATGTATATTCAAGAGAAGGTACTGAGAGTATTTGTTTATGGTAAATACATTTTAAAAACGACCAGTAGCTTTTTGCAGGCATTGTAACATGCAGCATGCATTATGTTTGTTATTGCTTTTGGGGTTAGCTTTTATATTCATACCCTTTTTTGCTGTTCTTTTTCAATCAAATAGAAAATGATTGGCAGGAATCCTGTAAATCTGAACAAATGCTCATTTATTTTCCACATTTTTCTCCTATATTTTCAGAGATTAGTACATGTAATATTTTAATGCTATGGCATAAATATGAATGAGAGTGGGAGCTCTTATATTTCTACGCTTGTTGCATAGGTGATAGCGATAGCCACGTGATGAGATACAAGGACATGTGGTAAAAGGCATTTAAGGTGCAAGGCTGGCAGGGTGAGCTTCACAGCAGTGAGATTTAACAGCCTCTGGCATGGTGGCCCAGAGCTAAATTTTTGACCAGTAAAGAGAGAAAGTCTGTATTACCAACAGATGCAGTGTTTGTTCTCTGTTACTGATGCCCTCAAGAAGTAACATTAAGATTGAGGACTTTATAGAATTAAAAATCCCATTAATATGTTTTAGAGACATTTTAAAATTAAAATTTTCAATTTTTCAGTTTTTTTAGCTGAGTTGGATTTATGGCAGGATATGTAGTAGATTTATGGACAAACAGCTACTTTAAAAGACATTTTAAATATATACTAAAAGAAAAACACTGAACTTTAATATTCAAAATACTGGCAATGAACTCAACCCATCTCAATAATCATGAAGACTAGACAGGCATCTGTTTTTCTGATAATGACACATATGTAGTTTAGAAAAGGCAAAAGATGGAAGCAGGAGTGGGATATATGGGATGTTCTGGAACACAGGAAACAGAGATGAAAAAATGAGTATATATTTATTCAACCAAGCCTAAATTCCATCCCTATGAAAAACTGAACTAACTTTAAGACTCTCTGGATCCAAGCAAACCCTGCTGCCACTCCCTGCCAAAGTGCCAGGCTCTGAACCCTCCCTAAGTTTTCTGGTTTGAATTCTTGAAGATGCCTCAGACACAAACACAATTTTCACTATTAGCTCATGACTGCAACCCAATGCACGCACCCTGGTCCCCCAAGCATCCCCTGACAGACAGGTTTCCCTGCTCCCCAGCAGACATCACCATCCTGACTGCCCAAACCCTCTGGCAGGAGGACTGACCAGGTTCCCTAACTCAGCCCTTCCAGCCTCACACGAATATGGGCAGGATTTACTGCAAGAGATGAAATGACTGAAGATCACTCTGAAGAGGCCCAATAAGACACGCTGAAGGAAACGTGCTACCCAATAGAATAGTTTAGTACTTTAGACAAACATGAGAGAGGACTGACCAATTTATACACATATATTTTATATATATATATTCATGTAGATAGGCAATTGATCCAATTTGGGACATTTCTTAGTGAAATTCTTGGGGTTTGCTCCTGGCAGGTTTCCATCTCCTACAGCACTTGTGCTTTTACCATGGTCATGACACTGTGCTTAAAGAAAAGTGATGGGCAAGCTTCAGAAAAAAGAATTTTATGTCCTCGTAGTAATTACTGCCTGGGACCAAATATTTTGACAAATCAGTGGCTCAGATTTGGTCTCATGGGATGAACTTCAGTTCCTTCAGAATTTCAGCCCTTCCAGCCATCACTCACTCAAAACCTGAGCAAGAACAGACTCAAAATGAGGTGCTAACATGCTTTGACAAATGGCAGCAAAAGCAGAGCAGAAACTCTCTGCAGACCTTGATGGCCTCTCTCTGTCCTGCCTGAAGAAGGGTGTTGGAAGTCATGAACAAACACACAAACTCATTCTCCCAGACTTGGAAAAAGAAAATTCAGTAATTTACCAATTCTGTGGTCTAAATCATCATCTCCTGAATACCTCATTTGTAAAGAGAAAAAAAAAAAAAAGCATAAATATTCAACTAAATTCAGTGATGAGTTAAAATGTAAACCGGCAAAGCAAACAATCAGGAAGAATGTTGGTTGTGGAGATTTTAAGGTCTCTTCCTTCTGGTGTCCTTGCCATCTCTGGAGTAATGTCTCTCTAATCCCAGATAATGTTCCTCTCTCTTCACTTGAGATTGGACTCTGGGGTGGATGGGAAGAGGAGAGCACTAATCTGACCTGTACCAGGACAGTCCATCAGTCATGGGCCAATCCTAACAAGGCTTTGAGCAAGAAAATGCTTTTTTCTTTTTTTTAAATACTACGTCTAAGTCTGTCTGGCTGCATACATACAGGTCATCTCCTTCCCCAAAAGCAACCCCAAGCGAAGGTGTTTGATGTAAACCAGGAAGCTATGACTTAACAACAACAAAGAATTAAAAAAAATCAAGCCAGAAGTGCAAAATTAAATAACTGAATAGGGAAACTGGGCCAAATGAATACGAAACAATGCACTTAACCCACCTGGAGAGCAAAACAGGCCATCCAGCCCTGCTGGCCAAGCGCCTGGGCTTGCGGCGGGAGGGGAATCTGCGCGGGCGCATGTGGCTGGAGAACATCTTGTGGCCGCGCCTGTGCCGCGCCGAGCGCTCCGAGTCTTCCCACCTCCCCGTCAGGCGGTGGAGATTGGCTGGGGAACACGGTGGGGAGGGGGATGGACTGGGGGAGGGGGAATCTGGCTGGCTGGGGAGGGGGACTCTGGATTTATTTTTATTTTTTTCAAGCTATATATATTGAGTGAAAAAAAACCCAAACCAAACCAACAAAAAACCCCCAGACCACCTCCATTTTTTCCTTTTGGGTCGTATGAGGGAGTCACTGGGAAAGATAATAATATATGGAGCAAGAGAGGGAGAAGGAAAGGGAGGGAGGGGAGGGAAGGAGGGAGGAAGGGAGAAAGAAGCAAAAGGCTTTCTATTATTCGGGACACTGGTGATGCACACTGAGGCAGTTGGAAGATTAAATTAAGTATTATATCTGCTGACCCCATTGCCATGGTTACCGGACAGCGGAAAATATTAATCAAGCCAATCCTTTTCAGCTGAACATACCAGAAAAAAATGTTAAATATAAATATATATGTACATATTTGCTGCTCTGCCATGATAATATGGAATGCCAGCAACCAAACCACCTGATATCGTCAAGATAAACACATTTAAAATATCCTTGCTGCACGAAGGCTGACGTCACCATGGCAGCTTGGGGAACGGGGGCTGCAGCGCTCGCTCGCCCTTGAGCCCATTAAAAGGGAATTTGAATAAGGAATGGCAAGGTCTTGCTGGGCGCCTGAGCTGAGGGGGTGCTCGGGGCTCTCCTGCACAGGGAACCAAAGCACAATCTCCCAGCCAGGGCTACACCTTCCAAAGGTGGCAGAAGGGATCAGGACCCTTTCCAGGGTGCCTGGAATGAGGTGCTGGTCTGTCCTTCAGCACCAGTCCTGGCATTGCCAGTGCCAGGCGGGCCACGCGCACAGAGCCAGCCTCACTGCGGACCCGCAATGCCACATCCAGGCCACACAGCCCCCTGGGAAATTAAAACAATTCCCAACAACTTTGTCTTCACCTTCCATCTCGAATTAGGGCTCTGAGGAAATCTTGGTCTGTTCATGTGTAATGAACACCCCAGGAGGGCTGTGTCCACAACCCTCGCCCACCGCCTGCTCCCGGCGTGCTCCCGGGAAGGCTCCGAGACAGTAGATTTGTGAGAGACCTCTGAAGCTTTTGGAATGGAAGAAATGCAACCAAAACAAAACCATGTCAGTAACAGTTGTATTGATGGTATTAAACTTTTATCAATTTTTTTTCTTTTAACTCTAAGCTTAAACCCAGAAATGGGAATAAGAACACAAACTGATGCCCTTTTCCAAGCCATAAGAACACAAACTGATAGGTCCTTTTCCATGTCATAAATCATCAGCATAACTAAAAGAGGAATCTAAACCACTCACTCTCTGCTTGAAATACATATTAAAAAGGAGACCTCCATATGAAGAATATATTTTCTCCCAGCCAATATTTCCGCTTCTGCTTTGTTGCCCATTTTTGTCTTTATTTTACAGGTTTTATGCAGCTGCTGCTGACCTGTGTCCCCTCAAGTACTAACAATATGCAGAATACCAAGAGATAGCAACTGCACACCCTTTCCTACAGCCTACCAAGGTACTGAGGTGCTAGAGAGACTGGAACAAACTGAAAAATAAAGGACTAATAGGAAATTGTAACAATTCCTAGATCCAATGAAAAAGCCAAGTGTTTCAAAGGAATTTAAGATGGAAGCAATGAACATATTCATACGCATGCTTTAGACCAGCTCCTCATAGAGTTCTACATGTGGTATCTGCCAGACCAACTCCACTGACAGTTCAGCTAGAATGATGAAACATTTGAGTAAGCCTGATGCAGCAGCATAAATCAGGTACTTTACATGAAATTTGTGTGTCTTGAATCTACCTATGGGATTGGGTAGTCATCAAGAAAAAATAAAATTAAATAAAAATTGGTGGTCTGGCAACACAAGCAACTGGTAGAACCTGTTTTGCCCCCTTGGTACCATATGTTAAAAAAAATAAAAAAATAAAAAAATTTAAAAAATCTTCCATAAAATACCCAGAGGTGCCATGGGTGAAGGCGAGAAGGTGGCTCACGGCACGGGGAGAGGCACAGGCAGGGACGGGCAGGGGGAACGCGTGTTCCTGTGGCAGCACACACCAGGAATCTGGCCACAAACACAAAGGCTTCTTGCAATTACCCCCCATCCATGCCAAGAAACACACTGTCACCTTCTCCATTCTGACCAAGGCCCTGAGCCCACACTGGCACCCACTGCCCCACGCAGCTGCACACATGGTCACACGTAACCTCCTAGGAGCCTCTTCAAAACACAGCAGAGTGAGATCACAAATACAAACATGCATATGAACTATTCTGTAGATTATATAAAACAAATGTTCTGCTTCATTTGCAGTTCTGTAAAAGGAGACAAATTTACTGAAGGCGTAAACAAGTACATCTATTTAATTTTTAAAATGTTAATGAAGAACGAGATTGTTATTTGTTCTTCGTCTATTCTGTGACTTTAGCCAATAGTTCCAGTGATAATTATCAACTGTTTATATTTAGATAAAAGCAGTCCATACGGCAATAGCTGAACAATCTGATGTTTAGATCCTCAGCTACATGTTTTCTATAAATAATATGATTGAATAACTGTAACAAATTATTTCATCAGTCTAAAAGCAGATACCAATATATAACAACTAAAAAAGCCATTTACTCATTATCTGCAAATAAAAAATTCCTTCCCAAATATATTTAACATTTAGGAAAATACAAAAATACAAAAACCCAGATAGTGACCCATAAACGTTTACATTAATGTCTTAAAATTTACTTCTTAATCTTCCATCAATGCACAAAGAGTTTCAGATGGATTCTCGTGATAATTAAAGGACCTGCCTAATTTTGCATACATAAATGCTTGCAGCTATTTGATACATTTGCATCAGAATCTCACCTAAATATCATCCCTAGTCAAACTGCAGATTCCAAGCCTTACAAATGCCCCTTCTGAAAGGGACCTCAATTCTTAACTTGGGGCCCTCCTCACCCTCGAAAACATTTGCACCAATCAAGCTAACATCATCCCCACATTACAAGAGCATCACACGCACCCGGAGAGAAAGGCTCCAGCAGAGCCCTCCTGGGACGGATCCTTGGTCTCGATCCCCTTAACCAGGATTTCCAGGCTGCACAGCCCTCCTCCTCACACAAAGGAACAACCAGAACCAAACCAGGATGGGCAGCAGCGTCCTCCTGCCCAGCCACCCCTGCCCGGTGGGGAAAATGATTGCCGCACAATGGCCGGCACGGACAGCTTAGGGCAGCTGTGTCATATAAATTGTCAGCAATGACCATAAGCACTCAGAGAAACAATTTAATTCCTCACTCCCGCCATCATGGGCTGATATATTCTTTCAAGGTCATTACCCAAGGCTAGGAGGGTCGCATGATTAACGAGTGACATGTCCAACGAGGGCGGCTGTGCCTGAGCAGGCCTTATATTAATTAGACAGAAACACTGAAAAATAAACGGTTCCTGGCAAGGAGGGGCCAAACTTGAACCTCGATGGCTGCTGCACCTCCCCAAACTCAAAAATCACCATCCTGCCCTTTTCTCTTCATAGTAAAGTGCTACTTCATCACAGAAATCCACAAATATTCACAAGATACACAAAAGATGCTTCTCCCCTGGTTTAAATGACTTGGGTTCTTGCCCCAAGTCTCCCTTGAGACTTTATTTTATGCTTTTCCTCCTCCTTGCCATAATTCATTGACTTACACCGCATGGAAGCACAAGAGATGACTATTCACAATTAACTGTGCATCTTGAGAGCAAATTAAAAAAAAAACAACAAACCCAAAGCAGTCTCAGGGCTTACAGGTTTGTGCCAGGCACTCAGAGACCTCGAGCACACACTAGAACATGCACCGGCCCATCAGTGAAACCTTTAGCACTCTTATCCTGTTAAAAACACAAAATAAAATCTTTTGCAATTTGAATGTCTTTCTACAAACTAAGAGCCCCTCTTCTAACAAGCAAACGTCCAGACAGCCATTCCTGACCATGTCTCTTTCCTCTCCACAAAGAATTTAAAATCCCATTGATGAAACCTGGTTGATTTTCAGACCCTTTTTTTGATCCAAGAGGAATCTCCTTGTGCTCAGCCAGCAGGATAGACAAAGACAACCAAAACCTGCAAACGTGGCTGCTGCTGCCAGTGCTGGAGATAGGATTCAGTTGCCACAAGACACATGTTCAGGCCAACAGCAGATGCAATCCACTCACCTCTCCCCATCACTGCTGCACTAAGGGGGGTGCAGAGGGAACAGCCAGGCACTACCCTGGCCTTGGGGGAGGTTTTTATTCATGTTTTTGGTTTCAGTTTTTGTGAGTAACACAACAGCTGGACATGGCCCAGATCATTTCCATCTGCCCCTGCTCCCCAGCTCTCCTGGAACACCAGCTCTCCCCTGCCTCAGGGACCCTCCCAGCTACAAGCCCCCAAGTACCAGGAGCCCCCAGCCCATCCCTAAGTGCCAGGAGCCCCCACCTCACCAGCTTTGGCTCAGGTGAAGGAGCGTGCTAGTGGAATTCAAGAAGAATGTTCTACTGCACTATGCAGCCTCGCTTCTTGGCATTTATATGTGTCCTATAATAAAGGAAATAAAACCATTTTGAACATTTATCACACTTCTCTCAGGTTTTTAGACATTCCATAAAGATGGACAAATATTATGCCATACTATAGAAGGAGAAATAGCTGACTGAGATTAACTGACTTGCAAGGATAAGCAAATAACAACCAGCGTTAACAACAATAAATTAGGGCCACACAGCTAACCAGCTATATAAACTTTATATTTAAGAAATAAAGGCCCCTCTGATGGCTGCAGCTGTGACCTAACTGCTCTAGCATGATGCCCCTCCGAGGAAATGCTGTAAATAGTACAGCTACCCCCACAGCCTGCAATCCTCCCTGTGCCATTTCTTCAGCTGCCTGCCACATTTTATAATCCCGCTTATTCACAGAGCAAACTAGATTAATTTCTGCCATTTTGCTTCCCTGGTGGGTTGTCCCGCCAGCTCCTTCCCCATCTACCATTTCATGGGGTTTCATTGCTCCCCAGCCAGGCACTTGTATTTCTGCATGTGCACAGCCCTCCCACCCCTGCCCCCCTCTCCATGAGCAATCTCGGGGCTCCCCAGGCCCTGCAGGAAGCAGAACCCCCCGTGTCAGGCAGCATGGAACCTCCACCTGCAGTGCCATGCTGAGCTGAGCCCATGCTGGGAAACCAAGAGAGATGCACTGTCAGTAAAGATGCAGCTCAGGACTATCCCTACTTCTGGTTTGGAAAAAACATCTTTGGACACAACCTCAGTCTTTCCCCACAAACCCCTGGAAATTACTTGAGAGCACAGCACATTAAGCTATGCTTGGTTTATCTCTTCAAACAGCAATAACTGCTTCATTTTCACCATATCAGGTGAAAATATGGTGCTGCTTACAGGTCTGTCTGATGTTTATGAGTTAGGATAAAAGTACTTGAAATAAAGACAGTGTACCCAGGGTCTGCCCCAGCAAGAGGGACCTAATTTTCCAAGATTCTCAGCATTCACAGCTTCAAATGACCTAAATGAAGTCACCTCAGCAGTTTGGCAAAGTTACACTGATATGTTCTTGATAGTCACCTGTTTGTTCAGCTCGCAGCATCACAATAAATTCCACTGCTCAGGGGAAGCACTGGAAACCACGACACCCTCCTCACCATGTTCCCTGGACACCATCATCTTCTCAGCCATAGAGAAACTGTCAGTGATGCAAACCACTGCTCCACCTCACCACAGAGCTCAGGCCTGCAGGCAGCATGGGGCTGAGGAGGTCCATGTGCTCTTGGAAGCTCTGATCCCCACCTACCTAACCCCACATGCAGGACAAGAGCTTCCCCCAGCAGACACTCACCCAGCTCCTGGGGCACAGTCCTGGCTCCACTCCTGGTACCAGCCAGGAACTGTGCTGGGTGTGGGCCAGCAGCCAGCCCTCACCCTGCAGGCACAGGTAAGTGTGCTCAAAATCTCCCATTAGCAATTAACAATCCTTATTAACCCTCTGGAATTTCACTTACTAATTATTTCAGAACACTTCCATTTTCTGCTATCAATACATAATGATAACAAGTAACCATATGGAAAAGGGAAATCTGAGCAGCAGCACTTGGGTGTTGCAGGCATAGTCACTCATTAATTAGCTCTCCGTTCTCACTACACATACTAAAAAGGACAGCAAAAAAAAAAAGCAAACCACAAACTTCTCATCCATTACCTGCTGCTTACAACCTATCATGAAGGGTTCCAAGAAGATCTCAAAATTATCCAGGAATGTCTGTAGGACACTTAAACACAAATACACCAACACCAAAAAGATTAAATTTAGCCAAACAGCTGAAAAATAGTGGTTGGTATGTTAATTAGACTCCAAAATAATTTATTTTTTAATCCAAACCAGAATTTCAACTTATTTTGTAGCAAGATAATTCTGATTTTCTTCTTCCTTCTGAAAAGAAGAGTAACAAGAAATTTAAAAGCCTAACACAAAAGGAAGGCTTGTGGGAGGTGGGGAGCAGGTTACAGCAGCCCCAGCAGTATGTTCTCACCAACAATTAATTCTGTGCCAGCAGTACCTCTATTCTTCTATGCTAATTCTCTTCACCAATACTTTTAGGCTGCTTGCTGGCCAGAGAGAGTATTTTCCAGGCTGCCTCATCATGATCCTCCTGCTGTCAATCCAGACACAATACAGACAAGTGAGAGTCCCTGCAGATCCCCACATTACCTGTGCCAGTCCAAGCCCATGTCCCAGTGACACAGCCCTGCCAGGGCAGGATGCTCCAGCATAGCCCAGCCCAGCCCCTGCACCGGCTGGAACCAGGCAGAATTCTGCAGGTACAGAATTTTAGGATGACACACGACACTAGAGGATGCGAGAAGGTAAACAGGAGCTCAGTTCTTAGGGCGCCTCCAAAACAAGAGGAGGAGTAAAGAAAACCAGCAAATATTACAGTAAGCAAGGATCGCGGAGAGAGTGGGATACCAGGAGAGAAACCCCCTACATACGTCTGTCAGGGCCAAGGGGGAGGGAAGTATGTCCAAAGAGCCCCTGTGGCTGCCTGCAGAGCAGGAGAGGAGTGTGCACCTAGCTGCAGGAATGCTGTGTAGGCACCACACACAGCAGGTACACACCAACAGGTCTCAGCTAAAAGGTCTCGTAACTATAAATACTACTGTATAGTGATGACTGAATTATACAATCTATCATCCATTACAATTATATAGAATACACAGCAGGAATAAATAATACCTACTGATAAACCCATTTTATTACAAAAATAAAAACTGCAAACATTTCCCAGACCCCCCTTCTTCAGCCCTGTGGCCTCTGGCTCAATACTGCTGCTCCTCATCCCAGGCAAACCCCCACTCTCCCTTCCCTTCTCTGTTTCTTTAAAAGTCTAAACCTCCAGGCAGCATGAGAGCAATGCCATAGGTCATGATATCAAAAGCAGGAGCTTTTACAGGTGTCCTCGATAACGCGGGCAATGAAAGGCGGCAGCAGCAGAACCACTGACCTTGTTTGATGCTGCACAGCAAAGGGAGACCCAGGCACTGCCACCAGGAGCACGATGTGACGTGTAAACAGCCTGGGCTGTTCTGCTGCCTTACACTGCATCTTACAAAAGTCACTTCAGCAGTTTATAATAGACACCAAAAAAAAAAAGATGTGGCTCCTAATGACACGAACTTGGCCAAGCCAGATACTTCTGAGCAGTGGTGACCCTGCTCTCCTGTGTGGAGGCAGAGCACGATTTGCACAAACATGAAGGCACACTCTGGCCCTTCATGACGGTGTTTTTGTCTTACCCAAGAGTGACCACTAGGAATTTTTTTAAAAAAATTCCTGGTATTTCCTTTAAATAATTTTGGTTTACCCAGAAACATGAAAACTTTCCATCACCTCCTTCTCCAGTCCTGTATCTCTATGGTTACTGTCCCTGTGAAAATGTAGAGCATGTATTAATGCTTCATTAGCCCAAAACCCATTTTATGATATGGGGTTTTACTACTTTGTGCTGGTGATACTGTTTGATATTCCGCTGTTCAGAAATTACTGCATTTTTGGCCCTTCCTAGGAAGGTTATTTTTCTTGTCCATAAACTGTACTACCTTGGGAAAGTAATGGGAAGAACTGGTGTTAAATCCTACTTGGTTTAGGTAGGTGCATGTGTGAATAATGAGGGGGTAGAAAAGAGGCTGCTGTCACAGGGGTGAGTCTTGTGCAGCTGGACAGACCTGTGGTACTCACAGGGCAAGTGTCCTACTCAGAGCAAGCTGTTGGGGGAAGCCTGGGTGACTTTTCTTGCCTCTTGTTCTTTCTCCTAATACAAGATTTCAGTCATTCCTTTATTTACAGGGACAACTTCTACCACCCTTAGGGAGGGCACATTTCCAAGAATACTTAAATATTCTCTCTCTGCCACCCAATCCCTAAGTCAAGGCTGCGACACAAGCTCCTCTGTGTAAGCACTGCCTCTGTCCTGCTGAAACGTTGCTGTCAGATCTAGTCCTGTTCTTGTATAATTTCTCACCTACAACACCAAAGTCAGCTTGCATCTAGCGTTACAGTGAAAGCAGAGCAGTCTGCATTATCTCAAAGCTCTACATACCAAACAACATGTGTCCTAGTCTGGGTGCACATACACCATCCACAGAAGTGATGCAGAGAGCCCATGCTCATTGTATGGCTGCAACACGCTGAGAACAGGCAGAGCTCACACACACACAGAGCAGTTACACACAGAGGGGGTATTTCTGTTTCTGAAGGCATCAGAATTGGTTTGTATTCATTTATCAGGTGCCTGTAAACTGAAGATCTGCTGATACATTCTCTGAAACCTTCTGCAAGCAAAGGTGGGATCACTGTTTGAATGGAGGCTTTGCAGCAGCAGCAGCATCACTAGATTCTCTGGCATGACATGAAGCAAAGGCCAACCTGAATGAGAGATCCCAGAAAAGAGAGATTCCTCCCCTCCCTCTCCTGTCCTTCCCTCCCAGTAACACCCAGTTCCTATCCATCAGGAAGGACACTGTCAGGTAGGCAGTTGATGTGAAAAGCTGGCTCTCATGCTATTTTTAGTGTGTCCCCCATGAATCAGAGGAGAATTTACGTTAGATCTATTTAAGTGCGTGTGAGTTTATGTGTTAATGCCTGCTCACATCCAGGATAGAAAATACACAGCACAGTTAGTCAAATACATGTAAATACAGACAGAATCCTATTTATTCGGAGACCACATAAAGGCTAAGAAATGAAAAATGCACTCACGCCCTCTGACACCCTGGCCGAGTGTACGCACGAGAGCTCTCAGTGGTGGGGACTGAAGACAGGCTTCTGGCTCCCTCTCTCTCCCTCTCCCTTTTCTCTTAAGAAGACACTTTGAGCGCAGGGACTGCTCACAGTCTGGCTGTGTGATCCACACGCAGGACTTGTAATGTGCCTGCTATTTCCCTCTCTCTCCTCTCCCTCCGCTCCAAGCCTCCCCCCACCCCATCCCTCTTGTTCTCATGTTCAGTGGTTATTTTAGCTTAATGTGGTGACATCACAGCTCTCTTAGTGAGATAAAGCCCTTGCTGTGAATACAGAATACAGCTCCACTGATCACTTCCCAGTGATGGGCTTTAGCAAGGTCTGATAGTTAGTGGTTTTCAGGAGAGCTGAAGATGCTGTGCTCTGGGGCAGGTCTGGCTGTGCCTGCCTGGCCCCACTGCAGTGCCAGGGTGACAGCACCCTGTCTCATACCGTAAACTGGAGATACGACCTGGGAGAGGCAATTTTAACAAGTTCACTCATTTTTGAGTAGCAGAGAACAGGTAAACCCCGTCTGTTGCTATGGCTGGAATTTAGTGAAGTTTGTATGCAAACAATGGAAGGAGATGGTTCTTAGATGAGGAGAGAGATGGAGTGGTGGGAGACATCTCATTTTTCAGCATCACAGAGTAGCCAAAACCCTGCTTTGAATTAAAATGAAAATATGATGTGCATTTTTAAAGTTGCTCAAGAACCCCTCTACAACTTTTCATTTACCTGTAATTCTTTCACCCCTTTATATCAGATTTGCAATAGCCACAACAGTTTTAATGATTTTGTTCTGCGTTCTTCTAAAAATGGGAAACAAAGAAATAGCACATGACATTATAATATCTTAACAGGAGACCAGATAAGAAATGCGGGAGAAGAATAATGCAATCAAATAAGCTTTCCATTATTAACAACTGTGCCCTGAGGTCTACGGGCATAGTCCCAAAACCTAAATTATCTTAAATCATAAGGTTACCAATAAAGACAGCTTGGGACAGCAGAAGGGTTCTGTGATTTCAAGGGGTTTGTAGACCACATATATATGATTAACATTTCTGTGCTAAGGTTTATTACTTCATTATAATATTTTCCATCATAAATGAATAGGTAAAACACCTGACTATTAAATATAAACCTATCCCTCAGGATGATCAGATTATCACTTGAATTTCAAATCTTTCTGAATTTTTAATAATGCATAACAAATAAGATTATTTATGCACTTTCTTCACCTTCCTTGCAGGGCCCGCGATGGTGCAGAGCCTCCTTTCCTGAGGAGCGTGCACTGCCTGCTCCCCTGCCCCGCTCCTTGTCCTCCCAGCTCTGCCCGGGACACCCGCAGCCTTCTGCAGTGGGGACCAGGGAGCCTCCTCACCAACCCAGCCCTACGGCAGGGACCGCCAGGCCCTGGCCACTCATTTTGGAACAGCGGTTAATTAGCAGCACGCAGGAGCCGCCAGTCGTGGCACGGAGGAGGCAGCTGAGGGATCAGGGGCTGGCTGACGGGAAAGTCAAGTGGAGGCCTGGCTGTCTGAAACCTCTTCAATAGATCTGTAGTCTGGACTTGAACCCTGCCCTCTCACCTCAGGGTCCCATATTTCTTCCTCCCACCCCCTCCCGTCAGCAGCGAGGGGCCACGGGTGACCCCCACTCCCCTCAGCAACTGTGAGGGGGGGGAAGCCATGAGGGAGAGGGAAGGAAGTGGAGAAGGGTCCCCGACTTCCTCACAGGTAATTAAAGGGACTGGTTTCAAGGTTGCATGAGTAAAAGACAATTCAGCCTAATGAAGCATCGATTGGATGGCACCAGGGTAGACAGGAGCTGACATTCACTGCCAGGAGCCTCCAGCCAATATGAAACGCCACGCCAGGAACATCCTCCCGGCCCCGCACTGCCCATGACCTGCCGTGGGGAAGGTGGCGTGTGCCTTACACAGATATTCATTCCCCAATTACCCAAACTTGTATGCTGAGCACTGTAAAACTATTAATTAGAGGCAAATTATTTTTGTGGTCGTTTTTGTTGTTGTTTGTTTATCTTCTTTGGTATAAATGATCTTTGTGGTTTCCATTATAACCCCACCAATCAGGGATGACGGTGCTGAACGCGTGAGGTCAGTTACGGAGATGCAGGAAATTACTGGGAATTGGCAGGGACATTTTTGTCAATTTGTAAGCAAAACCCTGTGTTATTGCCAGGTTCTCATCTTTTCGTCACTGTCAGGCTGCACCGGCACAAGATAACTAAAAGCAAAACCGTGTCAGAGGCTGCTGGAAAATTAACAGGGGAAGACTAAGGGTATATTAAAAATATTTTTGTGTAAAACAGAAATAGGAAATAGGTACTTACATAACAAAAATTAAGCCAATTAAGCCCCCTGGAAGTGCTGACTTACAAAGCTCGCCGCTTACCCTGCCCAGGCATCTGCTCTCCTGCTCGGAAGCCGAGCGGCTCAACAGCATTCACGCTCCCAGGGCTCCCAAACCTGCCCTCGCCTCACCCAGCCCCTTTCTTCTGTCCCAAATGTTTGCATTTGTAGGACGTCTGAATGGCAATAAAAGGTCCAGGAAATGATAGTTGTGCCAAGTAAATTAGGGTGAGGGCTGGGGGAGGGGAGCGCGGATCGATTGTGAAACAACTTGCGCATTATCTGGGAAGGATTTGCTCACGGTCCTGCACTGCTCCGTGTTACAAGAGGCCCCGCACTCAACAATAGCGTGTCCCCTCGGAGCAGGAAACACAAAGGGAATTTGCTCTGATTCAATCCACACAGTGAGGCCCCTCTGGGGCTAAAGAGGGTCACTTTTACCCTGGCTAAAAATAAAGAAAAAAGATTTTTTCCCCTCTAACACACACGCACACACACACGCAGGCACACACACCATACAGTTGAAGACAGCAGCCCACCTCCACTCGATGAGATCCTTAAAAATCAAGAGCCTGCAGTCTCGTTTTTTCCATTTAGACTTTAGAATTTATCAGAAGTTGATTGAAAAAAAAAATGTAAATCAGTAGAATGTGATCAAAGAATGGCAAAACGGCCTCTCCCTTTTATTCCACTTACTTGTATAACAAGTGCCTTTACGAGGGGACTGCTGCAGCACTGGCCTCCAGTAACAAAGGAGGTGACACTGTTAGGGCACAGAACTGTAAACTCGATTTTAAAAGACACATGACAGCCTGGATATCAGGGTTCTGCTGCATTCAGATATATTTGTTTTCTAATACTTTCCCTTTTTTGTTCAAAACAGCAGCTAGCGTTCCACTTCTAATCCCAAATTCTTTCATGGAGAACAGGTCAGTAAAGAAAGGCAGTAATTGTCTGCAACACCTGCTGAAATTAAAAGCAAAACAAAAAAACTTTTTTCCTAAAAATTGGTGAAACGTAGCTCAGCAGATTCTATCTGCATTAATTTGGCTGAACAACAAGATATTGCTGGGGACAAACTCTGAATAAAGCGGTCCTGAGTTCCCAGAATTGGCACAGCTCAGCCTAAACAATGGCTGCTTCCTATTCACCTTAACCCAGCTTTTCAAAAGAACATCCCCAGAAACACAAAGCATCAGCGGGAAATGGCAATTTTATGAATCCTAATCAATCAAAGGGCTTATTAACTCAATGTGAAGCCAGATTAAAATCTTTAATTATAAATTGTGCTAAAAGGAAAAACAAAATGTACTTATGGTACATTGGAAATTCCGGATATTAACATAGTTGCCATTATCTCTCTCAATATTAAATTTCCCCTCCCTGCCCTGCAACATGCTCACCTTTTTCTGTTCCCGAAGAACAGAACTGTAGAGCAAACTCATTTTTCTCTTTCCCAAGCTTATTAAAATGTATTCTTTCTGCCGGCACACACTGGGGGTTGCAGGGGAGCAGGGTGGGTGGTGGGAGCCCCGTGCAGGCAGCGGCGGCGAGGGAGCGCGGGTGTTTATTAAGTGGGCCGAGTCAGAGTTACAGATTATTTTTTGGGGGGGCCACAATCAAACGTGAAGCATTTCTGCTAATGAAACCTGCGTGCATGCCTGCGCCAGGGTGGGTGATTGGCAGGGCTGCAGATTGCTAGCCACAGGAAGGGCCCTCGCAGCAAGCGCCGGTGTGCAAGGGGCTATGGGTGCTGCTTTATCAGGCAGACATTTGGGAAATGACCACGGCAAATGTAATCACAGTTGGAGGGGAGGGTGGGGGCAGGGGTGAGGGAGAGCAGAGAATGAGATTCGCATGTTTTATTTATTTGTTCAAAGTCATGGTCATCCCATTGTGTCCCTCTCTGTGACTGTCATCTCCAGCCCCTCCAGCACAGCCCCTGCCCCAGCCCCATTGTCAGCACCCCAGGCAGAATGCTGCAGAAAACACACCCAACTTCCCCAGATCACGGCATCTGGCTGGAAAAGGGCTTATATTCTGTTTGGAGTATTAGCATTGCCAAAACAGGCTCTAACTATGCTATTAAGCAAAGTGCTCCCTGTGCAGGTCGCTTGCCCCACGCCCTGCCCTCCCGCTGCCCCTTCCTGGGATGCTGCGTTGCCAGTGGAAATTAAAGATACAGGGGGTTTGCACAAAAAAATTTTTCAAAGGACAGCAAAATTTTCTTTTGGGGAAAGATACTACAGGACTCACACACAGAATAATTCTAGGTCGCTCCAGTTTTTATACAGAATTCCTGTTTTACTTTTTGCTCCTTTTCCCTTAATGCATCGCTTCCCTGGGATTTATTTCTTCAGCCCTCCTAAAATAAGGAACATAGAATCTGAACAGGGATTTTTTTAGATTTGCTCTCAGTTTTGTGACCACAATTCAAAGCCTGAAACATGTTTCCCTTCTGCAAGACTTAAGGAAAGCCCAGCTGGCTAATTTGAGGCACAGTTCTAATTTTTAAAACGTGAACTTGATTTTATACTATACAAATGACCAGTTGGCTCCAAAATGCTCACAAAGATGCGAATTTCACACCTTGAAGAAAGGAATCACCTCCTCTCCTCTCTAATTGCTGCCTGACAGTTCAGCACTCTGTCCTGAATCCCCACTGCCGGCCAGACGCCAGCGGCTCCCTGCCTGGCTATTTTCCAGCCACTCGGGAAGGGCAGGGGCCGTGCCTGCCTCTGCTCATCCAGCTCCTCATCTTCCTTGGTAAATAATTCGTGATGCTGATTTTCAAAATACGAACACTACTTGTCTGTAAACCCTGCACAGCAGCACAGAAACGCCAGGACTAGCGAACACCAGAAAGAGAATTTTAAAAATATAATCGATGTGGTACTGAGCCGCTCCGTGCCATGCGTGTGCCTCAGATTTGGGGGTTTTTCCCCCCACAAAACCAGCTCTGCACACACACACTTCCCAGAGCTGCTCTTGACCTGACTGTTTATGCTCTGTACTGTATACACAGCATACTGAGTGGCAGATTCTGTTTTGCAGATAAATACTACATATGCTTCTTGGCTGAAAACACTGACACATGAACGTTTATAGAATTCCTTCAAAACCCTAAATGCCGTGAAACAGCGATATTCCTTTGAAGATGATCATTAGACCTAATAAACAGGATACTGGAGGCACAGATCTTGTCCTCTTCAGCTCCTGTGACTGCCTTTCAGTAAATTCAGAAAAGATCCTTTGTGCCTAACTCAGTTCTCATTTCATTGCTTTTAAATTTGTTCAGCTTGACTTTTGACACTTTAGAGACTTAGGCTTTTTTAAATACAATAATATAATAAACATTTGTGTTGCTAAAGAAAAAGAGAATCTCTTGTTAGTGTTATATAAAGCAGGATCTCTTTTTCATTCGTTTGTTATAAATAATTCACACAACTATGTGCATTTTATAAACATAATCTTTAGGAAACTGATACTATGAAACATTTTTGAGACAACACTCAGAAACATATACATATGCACAAAGTATTTACTACAGTGTATTTGAAACTGTAAACAAAAAAATTGTTAATGAAAGCAGAAAAATAAAGATTTCTATGTAAATAATTATGTTAATAAAAAGTGTTTTCAGACTTATTTATACGAATTAGTCATCTGAATGACAAAAAGCTTTGACAAACTACAAACACCTATCAAAAATCATATTATTTGGCTCATTTTCCCCTCACAGTTTCCATCTTTAGCTTGCCTTGGAAAAAGGAAGACAGATTCAGAAACTCCCCTCCTCTCTGTCAGTAGAATAAGAACAAGCTCACTCAAATGCATTTTTTTTATTTGTATGTTTAAAAGTGTTTTCCTGTTTTTTCCCATAAGAATTTGAAGAAACTGTTTTTTTAAAAAGTTTAAAAATTAAACAAGATTAACCTATATTAATTCAATATTGTTTTCCCTTAGATATTCATGCACAGCAAGTGTGGTTTGATAAGGGAAAAAAAATTCTATTTTCAAGTAACAATCAAATATACAGAAAATGTGTTGCTATTTTCCAGCAGAAAAGACTGCTCCATCATTCAGCAAAGAGATGATATATTTAAGATTACTATAAAAAACACTGTGCAGCAGCTATCTAAATCCCCACTTGTGCATTTTTTGTACTTTCCACTGTTGATGCAATTTTAGGACGTCTAGTATCCCTATTTTGTTACTGGCAATGAAATGAGATTTTCTTGCGTCGTTAGAAATTACCATTTGTAAAAACTTCACATTATTTACCAACTGGAAGCACAACACCTGAAGCAAACTGGTTTTACTATTCCCAGTGCTGCGCCAGGCGCGGGGACCGCCTCGCCGTTCAGCTGCGCAGCCCCGCAGCGTCTGCGCGAATTCCATGATTCCCAGGAACAACAAACCCCGTTTATACCAACAGATGCTTCCACACGGAGCGGCACGGCCGGAGATAAAAAGGCGCTGCCGCCAAAGTACTTCCAAATCATTTAATCTGGATTAATCTCGCTCCGCCTTTGCCCCGTAACCTGACTTTTTGGGAGTGCCCGGGTGAGGAGCGGCCTCCCCGGGCCCCGCAGCCGCCCCGGACCCGGCTCTCTCCGCCGGGGCAGAACAATTTATCTTCCTGCCGTGCGGGAGGGGCCGGGGGAGGCCCTGGCTGTGCCTCTTGTCAGCAGGCATCGATTGGCCCTTCCCGGCTGGTGGTGGGGCCGGGGCAGCTCCCCCAGGAGTCCTTCGGGCCGGGCCGTGTCAGGGGAAGCTCTATTGAGTCATGATGCGACTGACTGCTCATTGAGGGAAACGGGTATTGGCGTCCCCATCAGCCCCAGCCACCCTGGGCAGCGCTTAAACAAGTCCACTCTGTTAATGTCAGGCCCTGGGGGACATGCTTGGCCCTTCTGCTGACCATTAGACCCTTTGATGGAGTGGACAATAAACTCGACAGGACAGGCCGGACGGTGCATGCCGGCGCGCCATGGCCTGCCCGCACGGACAGGCCTCCTCGTCCCGCACCCACCCGCTGGCAGAGGAACCGGGGCCACCCGTCCGTGGGGCGGAGGGCAGTGGGGAACAGCTCCCCAGAAACACCTCCACAAGGAGCCAAACCCCAGGCAGCAAAGGGAGATGCTGCATTTTCGGGTTTTGCTTTAATTTCTTTCATCCGAGTGTCTTTTCTACTGGTTGGACACTTTGGAGCCAATTTCTTAACTGCCTTCTGTGGGAAAAAAGAATGTTACTGCTCTAGAAAGAAGGGAATTTATGTAATTAACTACGGCTACAACACTTTGAAGGCAGTTTTTAGGAGCAGTTCATTTCATGCCACATTCTTAAAACAAAAATACTCATAATGGGAAAATACTAAGATCAACTGCCCCTATCCATCCAGGGAACAGTTCTTGGGGGGAGATCAAGCTTCAGAGTATCTGTTCTGTATTCATCAATTAAAATAAAAATTAATAGGAAAGGTAATCTGAGCTGTTTTCAGAGAAAGTGTTGATAAATCCATTTACATTATTTTTTAAAATTCTATTTAAATTTTTTGTTACATATGAGCTTACTTTTCTTTACTCTCTTAAGTTTCTGCCAGTAAAAAGGGCCCTAGGTTTGACAGAGCAAATTTTCCAGCATTTGGAAGCTTTTATCCCAATTTTAACACCTATCTCTTTTCCTCTAGAGAATTAACTGATATTGCATTAAACCACAAATGGTATAGAATTTTAAACAGTCCGTACAAGTGGAAAACTGACAGGTCATTAAAAAGCTCTACTAGAAAGAAACTTCATCCTAAAAATTTAGGGATGTGTATATAATATATAAGCATGTATTTATTTACACAAATGCATAAGTGCGTATACACATAAATTTTACAGCAGCTAAATAATTTCTCCAAAATTATTTTAAAATAAAAATTTTAAAATAAAACCTACTTTAAAATATTTTATCAATAAAAAACATTTAAAACACTGAAGATTTTCTATTAACCTAGTAGTCAACAAAAAGCAACACAGCTAAAGAATATGTAAGCGTAATCCAGATTATTCAAATATGATTTGTATTTGCAGTAAAACCTTAAAAGCTTTTAACAAAAGAAACATTCTTTTTGTCACTAATGCATTTTCTAATCTCTATAACTTGCTCAAATTTAAAGATTTTTTTAAAGCCACAGCAGTTCTGTGACACATTTCTTTTTAACTTTGCTAATGTGGCATTTACATGAATAGAAAAACAAAAGAATTTCTCCTGCCAGCCCTGTGATGGTATTTGCTAAATGATTTCTGCTTCTATCCAGCCTGAGCCTGTCTCGTGGCCTCCATATGAAAGCGTCCCTCTTCGGAACACAGGGGACAATAGTCTTGGATTATTTTATTATTATTATTTTTCATTGTAATTAAAATAATATATAAAATTAAGGAGAATGCCAGCTATTATTTTTCCCTGTAGGAGCTGTTACTTTAAGATCATATAAATTGTCCAGCATTCTCCACGAGTGCAGTGCATGCTCTCAGGGCATGAGGGCACACAGGCTCCAGATAAGTAATAATTTACTACATCAGAAGGTGAAAAGAAAAAGCCAAGTTAAAAAAAAAACAGCAAAACAAAAGAGTTATTTTTGCAGAAGCCATCTCCCCCAGTTAACCAGAACAGCTCCTGTATCTGGTGGCTGGAACGCTGTGCTTCTCCCTGGCCTGTGGATGCAGAAATCCCCATGTCGGGGGGAGCCAGCACCATTGCTGGGAGCCTCACCTATAGCTCCTCTTTGTGCTCAGCTCCCCTCACATCTTCCCTCCCTGCATTTCCATTTCAAGCAACTGCACAGGGATAGCAGCACAGATCGATTTCCACATCGAATATTTAGTGATACAAGGTATGTATATTTTATATAAATAGTTTCATTTAGCGGGAGCAGCATGCAGCCCCTGGCAGGGAGAAACAGGACAGCTCTCCAGGAGCCCCTCACCAACCACCCCCAGCCCTGGGGGCACAGTCGCCCCCAGAGATTTTGGGACAATTCCTGGCCACACATTTGTCACATAGTTCATTGCTTTCTTCATCAAGTAGCTCTTGACCCGCCAGTCATCCACAGCACAGAGCGGTCTCACAGCGCTCTGGGGACAGCGGGTGACACAACGCGGGGTCCCGTTCCTCCCCCGGTCAGATCCCATGGAGCTCACAGAGCCCTGAGCCCCGACCCTGGGGGGAGGACTGCAAAAACCTTCTGACTCCAGCCCTGATTGCCAGTGGAGAATTTCATACAAAAATTTTGTGTAATCAGGAAAATGTCTGGGGCAGGACTGTCCCCTGCATGGGCATCCAGAGGCCACAGGGATACTGATGTGTGTGGCAAAGCCACTGCTCTGGCTGCCCACCCTGCAACCAGCAGCCCTAGGCTGGAAGCTGGAACTTCTCCTGCTGTGCAACACAAACTGCCACATTTTGAGATGCCTGGTGACCAGGGATCTCTGCCTCAAAGGGTCTGAAAAACTGCAGGGTCAAAACCCAATTTTGTATTTGAGTAAATGCAGGCCCTGAATCTCTCCATGCTACCTACCGTAACAATGATGAAGACAAAACTCACAAATTTAACTCGACACAACTGAACTTTCACCTCTGAATCCGCACAGAAATTATATTACAATCACTCCCTGTGATAGCCATTTAATGTATTAGAAAATATACACATCCTTGGATAAAAGAGATTGTGAGAAAAGCAGGAGTTAAGAAAATTTCTAGCAACTTCATTTAGAAGGAGCACAGAGGAAAAACATTTAAAAATGCATGATAAAATTCCAAAAGCTGCATCGATGTCATCACTATTTTTGTTTATCTGACTACCATGCATCTTCCAGAGGCAAACCCTTCCTTGCACACTGAAAAGCTACTTGTCACGCCCAGAATTGTGACTCACAAGGAATAAACCTTAAAGGATAACACATTAGATGATGATGCTGAAGGGGCAAACCCTCCTACCTCTCCCTCCCCACTGGGACCCACAGAGGAGTTCCCAGCACAGCAAAGTCCCACTCGGGTCCAACCATCCTTCTCCACGCACCAGTCAGACCCACAGATTCCCTGTACATTACACCTCTTCTCATTCTCACAGGATGCTGCATTAAACCTGGAATTTCCAGAAGTTGTCAATGTCTTAAAATATCCAAACACACACACACACACCCATCTTTTCAGATGGTGACTAAAATCATACACAACCCCTCTATTGTTTTTAACTGCAAATTTCCTCAAACATCCTAAACTTGCTTGTTTCTTTCTTTATCTTTTGCAAATCAATTGCATGGTCATCTGTTATCATTTTTACCAGACACTTTCATGCTAACCAGCAAGGTCACTGTAAAACCCGTATTGATTTTCTTCCTAAATATCCAACTCTACAAACACATATTTTACCAACGATTCTGAAGCCGTCCCCAAGAGCGAACGTAAACACAAACCAATAGAGCTGCGAAAGCCTTTGGCACATGGAGTCATAAATGGACTTCTACAGATTCCTGTTGGAAAGCACATGGCTGGTTAACCCTTTTCTTGCTGAGTAGGGCAGTCAATTTTGCAAGGCCGCAGGCGTGGCTATAAACTGGGTGCCAGAGACTCCCATAGTCGGGGTTCCAGCCTGGCCCCCCGGGAGAGCCGTCACTGCAGCCCAAGCAGTGATGTGACATTTATCTTACAAGCATGTTCAAATACAGTATATTTTGCTTGGCTGATTGATTTTAGCATTCAAACAGAGCCTCCACTATTTCAACCCAGAGATATTCAATATCCTTCCTATCCTTCCAAACTTATCACACAAAACTAGAACCTTTGTGCAATCAAGATAAATACCTGAAATCTCCCCTCCCTGGCCCGGGAGCCCGGCGGGGCTCAGAGCCTGCCCTAATATCTCTTACATTCACCACAGAGTTTAAATGCCAGGCCTGGAGCTCACCAGAAGAATGCCCTGGTAGGTCAAGAATTTCATGTTGTTAAATGATTTTTCCTTTTATTCCAAGAATGACAGGATCCTTTTTGCAGCTGAATAAAGACCAGCTCTCCCTGGGACCACGAGCAACACAGATTCTCAGGTAAAACCAGGTTTTCTTTTTTCATAGCTTGGTCACCATCTAGGTAATGAAACATCTAAATCAGGATTACAAGAAAAACAAGCAAGCAGAGAGTGTGGGATTCAATGTGGGACTGTGCTTCAGACACACATTTATAAGAAAACAACTTTGAATCACTGTACCAGATGCAGTCCCAGGGAAAAATGTATGCAGGCAACAGGGAGTTAAGTAAATAATTTTTTTCTTTTCTTTGTCGATGTGTTTAGTTCTCTTCCTGCCAAGACTCATTTCACTCTGCTATCTTGTGAGAGACACATATGGTGCAGTGAAATTGCCATCCAAGAAAGCATGTCCCAGCCTGTTGAGACATCATCAAATAAGATTAAAGCAAAGTAAAAATAAAAAGATAGAACGATTTTTTTTTTTTGCTTTTGCTTGTACAGAGAACATCTGATGAAAGTCACTGAGGTACTTGAATGCTTCTAAAGGTTTTGCAACCATTTCTTTACTTTGCCTGGTTAAGAAAAAGGCAGAAATAACAAGCCAATGTCTCCTTTTTCTTCTTCAAGTTAGTGAAAAGACGTGTTTCATAATAAACCTGATGTATACGAATAAAACACAATATTGCCTTCTGTGAGTCTGTAGAAACAGCACTTAAACGCACAAAAATGCCTCTGACTTTCTGTTCTGGTTGCCCCTCCACCAACATCTCGCATGCAGAAAATCTTTTGGGTCCAGGACAAAGTAGTTAAATCTATTAATCTAGCCCACAAAAAGGAACAAGTTAATTCCCAAACAACGTTTTCAGGTGCTTCTCTGGCTACCAACTGCTACAACGAAATTACACTTTTTCACCTGAGAAGTGCAGAAATTCAAACTGCAGTATTTAAATATGTGTGAAGGTGCTGTCCATTTTCCTTGCACAGGAAAAGACCTCACAATGCTGATTAGGCTGAAGAATAATTTACAGGATCTTTCCCTATGAGGTCTTTTCAGTTTCCACATTTGAAATACAAAGACTGGATAAAGAAATCCCAGCTGATCACCACTTGCTCTCGCCCATGGTATTTATAACAAGACAGGACCAGAGTGGAACTGCTGGCATGGTTTATGCTGGTGTATCAACAGGAATCACAGAGAAGCAACTTGCCAGCTACTCTTTATTGCTTTGAAACCAGGCCCTAGAAATCTTTCAGAATTATTGTACACCTACCACCAGGCAAGCACAAGCAATTACAACACATATGGTATGTTCTAGACTTTAAGTGAACAAACAGAAGTCTGCTCAAGGCCAAAAAGAAATCACAAGGGACAGGAGGAAGGCAAAATCAAATTAGTGTTACTGATCACAATGGAAGTTGAGGAGGAGCTCCTTAAATGTACAAAATAATGTGCAAAGTAGGGTTCAGCTGCAGTAACAGGAATATTTTGTATTTCTTCACTAACCCCTCCAGTCAGAGACTGCATTTCCAGATCCTGTTTCCAATGCATAACCGTAACTGGACTGCAGGAAAGCAACAATGCATCAGTAGCAGAGATTATCCCCGGCCTTAATAAACTGTTGTTGGCTTTCATAACAACTGCAGCCTAGGACAAGTCACACCGAGCTCAAAGACAATCTTACCAATAGCCTGGAGCAAGGATTATAGAAACAAGAATCCAAAGGGATTTCTTCTAGATTGCCAGAAGTGCAAAAGCCAGATACATGATTTCAGTAACAATGTCTTTGTCTCAACTGTTATGTTGTGGCATACTTTGTATCCCTGTCANGATCAAAGTTATAGGAGAACACTTCTTTAATTATGCTTTCATTTTGAAAGGAGTCACCTGGAATTACTGGAACCATCAAGCTCCAGCCTTTGAGTTGGAGGAGGCAAAAATCCCAAGAAACAGGGGCTAATGTAAAATCGTTTACATATTAACCTTCTTCCCTTCTGACTGTGGTCAAGTTCGGATTCAAAATACAAATTATCTCCAATTACTTCAAAAGAGGCAGTCACAGAGCTGTCACTTAACCTTCACCATCTGTTTGGCTCAAAAGAAAGCTGTACAGCCTGCCACTTTGACCTCATCTTTCTCTTTCCTCACTGGACAAGCACCAAAAGAAGAAGATGGTTTATTGTTCTCCAGAGAAAACCTCGGCCCTTGGGGAGCTGGGGGCTGAGGGTGCAGGGAGGGGAGGGCAAGGCTACAGAAGGTGATTTAATTCAGCTCTTTATGGGAGGGGGGAATTTGTTTTGGGAGGATGAGTTTGCAAACCTTCCTCACTCCTTCTGGCAGCCATCTCCAGAGATGAGGTTTGTTTAAAAGTGGAGCCTCTCTGCAAAAAGCAGTCACTGGCTAAACAGAGGTGGGTGAAAACAGCAGAAGCTGATTCACAATGTGCCTGGCTCAGAGATTTTTCTACATTTTTCCATCTAGTAGCCAGACGTACATAGGAAAACCTCTGCTATTTGAGATGTCAGGGGGAAAATAAATAAAATGTCTTTCTAGGAAAGATAGTAGCACAAAATGACTGGGGGGGGGAAGGCGGGGGGGGGGGAACAACACCAAAAAACAAACAAACAAAACCCCCGAACAAACAAATCAATCGAAGACACAAATGCCAGAACACAAGAAGTTGCACACCCAGGGGAAGCACACCTTAAAAGTTTTTAACATGATCTTATGGCACGATAAATCTGGGTTCAGCACTACTTTCAGCTTGGCAGATTAAACCAATGCTTTTCCTGAATTTCTCATCACATTTTCCAGCCTTTCCCAGGGCTCCAGGCAGGGAGTTTATGGCTCAAACTTGCCCTGGAGAAGTGGCAGCCATGAAAGACTCAGCACCAGTCTCCCCAGTGCCAGTGGGGGACACATGGGGTGTCAGGAATTGGGACTCAGAACTCCAACCTACAAGTGCAGAGGTGTTTGGAATAAAAAATAAATCTGTTTGAGAAAAGAGATTCCAGAGAGGCTGGAGGGCACAGTTATAAGGTGCAAATTTTTGAATGCCTCATGCTTTATGGGCAGTCTCTAATGCTTCTGCCGAGAAACGTTACAACATTTCCATTGGTTCTGATCTTTACTTTTAGTTTTATTACCCACTGTATAACAGGTTTCTTCAAGAGAGAAAGAAAGAAAGCAGATCCCTCCGTAAACAGGAGTAACTCCAACCCCCGACCATTCCACATAGCAGTGGTTGAGCAGGAGGATAATTTCATATGTGAAAGCAGCTCCGAAAACAAACATCTCTGTAGCCATGCATGCTACACAACACCTCTGGCATCATCTGGCACAGGGAGGCACCCCCTTGCTTGCCACACAGTATTTAATCCAAGAAATGGACACCACGGTGCATGCAGCCGGGTGACAAGAGCTGCAAACTTTCCATTTCCACAGCAGATGGTAACAAGTCAATTAAATACCGGGAGCTCCCTTACTGCTAACAGCAGCACACAGCACCCAGCTTTTTGGGCAGTGGGAGAAAGGAAAGCCTGATATAAAAGGAGCTGAACCAAAGACTGATCTCAAGCAAATAGCCCTTGCTTCCTAGCATCCAAATCCCTTTGCCTTTTTTAGAAAGGCAAACAGAATATTGAACTCAATTTGCAGTTCAGAGGGGGCAAAAATCCTCCTGAGCTCTTGCACTGGAACAGCCCGACAGCAGCTGCAGCCACACTGAAATGTTTAATTTTACTTAAAACATTCTCTCAGGCCTATGTATTATTTGAAGTATAATGTACAGAATTATCTAATGAATTCTCAAATCAAATACTCTCATTTTGCTGCAGGCCATTTCCTGAGAACAAACTAAAGGCACACAGGCTTTGCTCTGTGTCTGACTGCTGAATTTAAACAGATGTCCAGTGGACATCAGCTTCTTTCAGATTACCTCTCCCATTCCCTCTCCTCTATCTTGGGCCAATGCAAACCCCCTTAAATTAAAAACAAACAGAGAACCAAGATAACAAAAAACCATGGCAGGACTACCAGGCCCAGAAAGGGCTGTGGTGAATTCTGGCTGTCCCCTCGCTGCGGTAAGGGATGTGGTGACAGTGAGAAAGTTGCCTGGGAACAGCATCTGGCTCCGATTAGGTAACAAGCTGTAGCATCTGCAAACTTGTCAGTCCTCAGCCCACAACAAAGTCCAGCCAGCAGATCCCTGTTTAAAATGGGAACTAGCTGTTACGTTTTATAAGACAAACATTATCTGTTGCCATTGCAGGGTGCCTTTTTATTAAACGCTGGCTATAAGAGGAGAAATTAGATGTGCTTATTACATTTTACTTTCCATCTCAAGGAGGAAAACTATTCAGTTTTGAGTTTGTCTGTCAGAAACCTTTTTACTTGTCTTTCCTCCGCAAAAGGGCTGCAGGGTAACAGCAGGGATTTCACAGCCCACAAGAGCCTTGGGTGCTCTCATAACATTTCTGTGTTTTTCTCTTAATAAGAATTAAAAAAAAACAACTTCTCTGCAGCAAATCCGTGAACATTGGGAAACCTAGCCCGTGGCTACATTCCCCAGGGAGGCACAGAGGGGTGCCCAGGCTGGGGTGGGAGCTAGCCATGCCCCCCCTGGCAGCATGCCCGCCCCTCGCACCCCCCAGCTGGCTTTGGATACACATCTGAAATAAAATTCACCCATTTCCAGGTTTTTCTTACTTAACTTAAGCAGTGTATTTGACAAAGAAAGCTTGCATATTTCACTGGGCTTCTTCTGCCTTTTTTTTTTTTTTTTTGGTAGGATGGAATTGGTCTTTTTCTCTGCTCTGTACTACTGGAAAGCTGCAGACCTCAACACCTCTTCTATAACCTGAAATGTATTTATACTTCTCTCCTGAAAAGTGGAAAGAGAATACTCTGTGTACCCCATATAGGATCAAAGTTACATATAACTGAGGAGGAACTGAAGAATTATTAAACCTAAGAAGTTTAATTTCTGTCCAACCTCACCATTATTTTTGAACATCCAAGGGAGACCACCAATGAGCAACCTCCACAAAATGTGCACCTGTAAAACTAAGCATTAGTCAAATCAGTCCTAGAGACTCAGATAGCACAGAGCCCTCCATATGCTTTTGGGAACCTGTCAGAAATTCACATAATTTAAAAATCACTCAGTCTGAGCCATATGCTTCTGAAAATACTTGGTCCCCCAGCCTGTCTCAACACCAGCCTGCATAAACTTCAAACAAGATCCTGCAGCCTGGTGGCACTTATCACAGCAAGCACAAAAATACATGAACGGGCAGAAAGGAAAAACTCCCAGTCACAGACCCTCCACAAAATCTGAGCAGTATAAGAAAACAACATTATTATTTTCCCCAAACCCAGGATGCTGCAGAATAAGGACCTTGGTGGAAAAAAGGCAGGTGTTACAAGAACTTGGGTAGGTGGGTTTTGTCTGGCTTCTTATTTAAAGCTTGCTAAGAAAACTGGCCTATTTATTAGTTGTGAAATACAAACCACGTTATCAACAATCTTAAGGAAATGGATTGATGTTAAGTGATACTTCAGAATCCGCCCCGTAGCAAAGCTACTGCACCATTACAGGAAGATAAGCAGAAAATCCTTCCTACAAATAAAGGAGACCTCCCTGATACTCTGTAAACCATGCAGCTGATTTTTAAAGGCCACTGACGTAACATCTGGGTGTGGAAAATTTGTGCTATACAGTAGCATGCAGTAACTTCTATAAAATGGGACTTATTAAAAATAAAAAACAAATCATAATTAAGATAATTATCCTGAAATGTTGTTACACAAGCTGCAGTTCATATTCTTTTTATTAATAATAGAAATGAATCCCCAGCTTGCACCAGCCTGAATGAACACCACACACTGCCATGGGAAAAGCTGTTGGTTTGTTTTCCAAGATAAACCTTTTGTAAATTTAATAAATCAAGGAGAGAAGAGCCCCACTCGTGAACATGAGAGACAGATCCGTTTCCATCACAGCCCTACAAACAGCATGGAAAACGTTTCCCAGTGGGAATCAAGTCTGTACTGCAGGCTCCACACCCAGCAGGGGCCCCTGTGGCCAGAGGGACCCCTCCAGCTTCACCACCCAGTATCTGCCAAGGGCCCCACCAATACTGAACCTCCAAACACAACCCCATCTAGCAAGAGCCAATGAAATCCCTTACTGGAAAGTTGGGAATTTTTTCTGTATTCTGAACAATGTAATGTAAAAACATAATGAGGTTTTTTTTTTGAGCCTGACTGCTGGGTGCTCCCTGCTGCAGTGAAGGGGTGATGAGACCTGGGATGTAGAAGACAAGGAACTGGACCCGATGGGAGCTCAAGGCCCTGCAGGAATGCATCCACCTGCCTCAGAGCTCAAACCTGACATCAAGAAGCCTCCTCCTGCTCCAGGAGCTGTAAGGAATCTCACAGGTTGGTATTTGCTGGCTTCTTCCTGAGGTCAGAGCTTGTAAAATGCTGACAGCCCCCGGTCAGCCACTGCCACGTCACGCTGAGCTGCTCCCCCCTTCCGCTTCGTACGGGACTGCAGTGGCGAGGTGGGAGACCAATGGCTAAATCTTAGTTGTTTAATTTTGTCACCCACGTTGTTTCTGCTCTCATGCTTCTCTACTCAAAACAAAGCAGTGGCTCTCAAAAGCTCCCGTTCTCTCTGTGTTACAGGTTTTTTACAAACTGCTGGGATTGCTATGGTAAAACCGATAGAGCCAGCATCCCCCAAAACCATTTCAAGGCCTCGACAAAGGCTGTATATTTTAAAAGCAACATGGTTTGTCCATTATTATGATTTATTGTTATTTGCATTACAGCACTACCCAGAGGCCCCTGCCCGGGTCCCTTTGTGCTGGGCATTGTACAGAAACAGCAACACACTGATCTAAAAAACTTAAATTCTGCCTAAAAGGTCACAGACCTATTTTCTCTAGGTATTTCCTCACTCAATGTGTTCATAATTTTTATCATTCTAAGGGTCATTTCCTAAAGTCTAATATTATTTTTTCCCCAGTAATACAGATTCAGGAGTTTCCCAGCACTTCTACTTTCACTTGTAGGTACAACCCTACAGTTACCACAACAGGCTCCAAGGTCATCTGGGGAAAACTTAGAGCCTGGCTCTCTGAAAGTCCTTTGGACACAAGGACATGCAAGGGAATTGCAAGCACCAAGATGATATTAACTGGACTGCACCAACCAAAATAATCAAGCAGAGAAGACCACTGATTTTGTGATTCTCTCTTCCTTAGCTGAAAAAGAAAGCCCAAAGCAGCTGCTCTAAATGAGAAAAAATATTCAGAAATACAGTAAACAAAGCAAGCAGTATGGCTATGTATACCCAATGTGAGAATGGAAACAAAGGAAAGGTGCAGATATTGCATTTATCACCCTTGAAAGCAAAAGTGAAAATAGCATCTTCCATCTCGAAAGGCAGCTGGGGATGATTCACAGTAGATTTTTCTGTAATAAAATTCCCCTGTGTTTTTTTACTTGGAAAACTCAGTTTATAGGTCAGTTAACAAGTATTAAAACCACAAGAGAACATGAAACGCACCACCTTTTCCTTTTGATCCTTCTCCCTTCTGGATGAAAGTTTTGAAGTTTGGAATATAAAAAACCTGAATTTTTGTTATGTTTTATGCCTCCGTGAAGGCATTAAAACAAAAGTTTGTGGGCTGGAGAAATATCCCTTAACTAGTAGGGAATTAAAGCAAGCTGTCCTGGCAGGGACACCTGCTTGCCAGGTGCACGCCTGCCCTGGCTCCCCAAATGGAACACCTCATTTACAAAACAAATCTGTCGAGAAAATTACCTGCCCCTCTTGATTGCTGCAAATGGTTTTCATCAGCCTGCACTGAACTGTACTCTGGTCTCTCCAAATTTACAGCAGTGGGTATAAGAGACACTGCAGGAGGAAAAGGAATAGAAGCCATGTTTAAAAGCCATCCAAGAGCCCATGGGTCCCCACTGAGCACGGGCAGTGCCTTGGGTGTCCACTGGTTAGGGGAGTGTCCCGCTGGGAGCACGACACAACCCACCACCAAGCACAGAATTGGCTTGGCTGAAAGGTTTTAAAGGCCCCGTTCTCCTGCAGGATGCTTCGGTTTTGAAACCTATCAAAGGAATCTCAAAACAAATTACATGGTAAATTATTATCTCTGTTCTGGCCTCCTCTCTACACCCCACGGTTCAGCATGAATGGCGATGGGAGAGCCGCTTGTGAAAGGCTGCAAGATAAGCAGATTACAGAATGTCAGGTGCCTCAGGCTACTGGAAATTTCACAGCCAAACTTCACCGGACGAATCAGTTCATCTCGCTAATATGGGTCACAGGCTATTTCAATTAATGCACCTCTAATGACTAACATTTGTTCCTTAATGTGAAAGGAATAAACACAGAGATACATGGAGCAGCAACACAAAGCAGAATGCTCTCCCCCTGCTCCTCATCACTCTCTCTGCACTGGGTTTCTCTGACCACCGAACAGAGCTGGGGAACACAGGCTTGCTTGCAAGGAATACAGCACTTCTTTCAGAAAGAAACCTTTTATGCAGCTTTCCTATCATTACCAATGCATTTCTGGCAGCTTTCAGTGTCCTCTAGATCCCAGAGTACTGAATAACAAGACCTGATATGAAAACAGAATGCAGGAAACAAATTAGCATTTTGAAAATAAAAAGCATGGCTTTTAATCCTATTAAGATCATGGGTTGTTGTTTTTTTTTTAACTTCTCTGAAAGATATACTGATGTTGCCATTAACATAAATGCTGAAATCAGCATTTCCTTTGAAAGAAGTTGTTAATATTTGGAAATGGTAGGATTTCCAGTCCTAGATTTGATTGTTATTCTATGCTACCCTGCAAGTGCCAAGGTCATGGGGAGATTCACCTGCACACTGAGCTAAATGAATGCACTCGGCCACAATACATGTATAATTTAACATTCTCCTCTCAAGTACCACCATGCATTCCTAAAAATATTTTATTACAATAACAAATTGGTTTCAAAATCATGCATTATGTATTCTGAAATTAGGTCTGCCAATGAAACCTGTATATACAAACATACAAGCAACCATGCAGGACAGCATGAACACAGAATTACAGGTTCTAGAGGAGCCGAAAGGAAAAATTAATTCTTCCTCTAACTCCAAAAAGTCCTTTTTTAATGATCTAAATCTGCAAGCTAAAAAGAACAAAATAATCAATTGCTGTGAAATGTATTTAGAAATGAAATAGCTTGTCTTTTTCTAGATGTCTTTATAGAAAGAAAATGTTTAACTGCCCAGAGCAGAGTATATTAAAGGGGAGCTCATTTCTCAGGGGCAGGGTTGGGAAAAATAATACAAATATTCTCAAATATTTAGGCGAGTATTGGCTACATTTCAAAACTTTGCCATTATAACATATAAATTCCTTTTTCCTTCAGCTCAAGCTCCTCCAAATATTTAAGGCAAATTTATATATAAAAAAAGTCTGCTAAATTCTTGATAAATAAAAGTACTGCTTTGCCATTTCCTTTTTAGTTAGTTAGCCAGAGTTAAAAATTTCATAATATTGCTGAATTTTCAGTAGCAAATGCTGTAAGGTTAATGCACTTTCATGATAAATGGTTGTTTCTGATTTGCAACTTTCATTTTTAGTTAAATATACATTGATAAAGCATCCTTTTACAGCCCAAATATTCTTTTTTTCATGCAAAATAAGCATGTTTCTTGGGCAACTGACATTTTGTTAAAATGGACTTGAGGTAGCTATTTATGAATAATTAAGATTAAAATGTTTCTGTGACTCCCTCAATGCTTTTTTTATTTTAAAACATTTATATCATGTCAAAATGGACTTATTCTTTCAAAGGTAACTTTCCATTAAAATAATGGAGAAAATGACATTTCTAATTTTGATAATAGCCCTGAGTTCTTAACTAAAGCCAAAGCCTTCTGCTGCAGAAGCATGACATTTTTTAGGATTGATACTGTTATGTGAATTCTTTGTAATGGGGTTAAAATACTCGATATGAAGTATTTACAACATGACAAATAAGATCAACTAAATTTCCGTTTTAAAACAGCAGCCCTGACTAAACCTTCATTCTGGATTACATGTTTCACTCCAGTAGAACTGCTTGCTTTCCTGATATTTATGCTAAGAAAGAGACCCTGGCAGATATTACTATTAATTAGACTTCGTTGCATTTTAAACTTTGAGATATTTTCAATAATATGTTGCAAATGTATGTTCAAACTGGACATTTGTTACTTCATTTTTAGTAGCAGAAGCAGCAATGCAAAATACTCTGAAGACTGTGTTTTGCCACAGGAAATCCAGACCGGATTGAAGACTTTACATTTCTTAGAGATACTAATTCAGTAAATATTGCATAAAATTAGAACCTTTGCACTCTCCTTTTTGAATACAGGTCTAAATGTTGCACTCAGAAACTGTTTGCCTGTAATTTCGTTTAGATGTTCTGATCTGAGTAGATATACAGCTTTTTCAGTAGCAAAATCATGAGAAATAATTACCTCTAATCTCATCAGGAATATCTGAAAATAGTACATGTTAGCAGCTTAATTTGTGATTTCTTTTAAAGCCTTTTGTATCACTATTTAGACTGACACATCGAAGCTTTGCTTTTAAAGCAATAATTAAGAAATTGTTGACAGAAATTAAATGTCAATGACTATTTCAAACAATTGTAAATGTTCTTCCCCCTTTCTTTCCTGAGGCTGAGCCTGACAAAACAGGAAATCTAAACTGCCAATAGAGAGGGGAACACGAGGTTCCAGAGTGCTTTTTTGCAGTGAAGAGATGTGATTCATATAAGTAATAAGCAACCCCCTTGCTATGGATTTTAACTGCCCTAGCTTGTAATCCAGAGGTTAAATGATTAAACCCACTCCTGCACTTTTCAGTTTAGCTGCAGATACGTTGCTTTGAATTTAGCTGTGGGCAATTCTAAGCTGAATAGGAACTGCTCTTTTATTTGTTATTAAAGTCCGTTGCTACCTTTCAAAACTGTTTGTTACACATACCTGAACATATACATGTATTAATAAAATTCACTGAAATAAATACAAGATAATAAAAGCTAGACAAAAATCACTCGGTGTTTGGTTTTGCATGGCAAATCACTGAACAAAAATTAGAGATGGCAAGACATTAAATCATTACATTCAGCCACAAATTTAACTACAGAACAAAAATGTTTTCTAAACATTGTGTGTAATCCTTAAGGAAAAAAAGAAAAAAAAAAGGATCTTGAAAGGCAGAGGCCGGGGGTGCCTGAGCTGAGGGGAGGAGATGAACACAAGCAAACGGCTCCCGAGGAGCTGCAGCCAAGTGCTCAGCGCCGGGGAGCGCGTCCCAGGCAGAGGCAGCAGCTCCGGGCTCGGAGCAGCCCCTTCAAATGACACTGCGTAAAAACACAGATACGTGGGACGCCTGAAAAGCACGGAGGAGATAACAGGTATATTAAACCTTTCCTTCTTCAGCCCTAATTCTTCCTCAGGCAAACAGCAGGGGTGTCTGGACAGCACTGTCAGGGTTGTGCACTGCTGTGCTCTTCCTTTGGGAGTGTTTGGTTGCTTTTAGATTCAATAATTTCAGTTAAAAGACAGCAGATACTGTAGCAGCTTGCAGACCCTCAGTGCAGATTTCTGACTGGAAAAAGAAAAAGATCTGAACGGTAAAATGGAAGAAGGTTTCCAGCTCTTTTTGCCATGCAGGACCCTGCAGCTGGCTCTGGGCTGCGTGACGCTGCCCCAGCAGGCAGACCCTAACGGGATTAGAGCTGAGGGGGAGCGGGAGAACCAGGCGCTCCCGGCTCCTGCTCAGCCCAGCTTTGTTGTGTTCCCGGGATGACTGCCCCCGTCACAGCACAACACTGTCCCCAGGGATCCTGGGGAAGCCCCGCTGGGGGCTGTCAGCAGCAGGGGGGTGACAGGAGGGGGCTGGGGACCTCCGTGTGTCCCCTCTGCGGTGGGTGCTGTCTGGAACCCGGCACCTACATGGTAACTGGATTTTAGTGTGAACGTTACTGTTTGGGTTGGATACATTCCTCAATTTGCCCTTTAAATTAGCTGTTTAGTGCAGCGATATTAATGAATTAGTTCTTTGGGGTGCTTCAAGTAAATTGAGCAGAATTTGTGATTTTAGCGGAAAAGATACAGACCCTTAGAACTTTATTTTACCATCATTATTAGCTGCTAAGTCCCACGGGAGTTTTCACTCTCCACCATTGCCTGGTATGACAAAGTGCTTCCTTAAGCTACACTAAAATCCATGACTGCATTTTTCTGCTACGTGATGTCACGGGGCAGAGAGCAAAACCTGTGCCTCCTGCACTCAGTGAGCCAAAGCCACTTCCTCCAAAACAGACCTCCAGCAACACACCCACAAATAAACTGCTGAACCACTTCCAGGACAGGAGTGTTGACAGCACAACCTCCAGCCAGCAGCGTGAGCACAGACGGATGTCTCCCTCCATCAGAACTCCCAAATCTGAGCAAAGCTCCCCCGAGGGAGATAACCCAAGGTATAACAGAACCGGGCCATGAGGGACCTCAGCTGTCCCTGTGGACCATGACCACAAAACATCCTGGGCACAGACAGGGGTCTGGTCAGCAGGGTCTGCACTGCAGTGCTGGCAGTGCCAACCATGTGTCCTGTGTGCTTGGAGACATCACCAGAAACAGTATTAAGTAGCACTTCCATAGGCAGAGCTCTAAAATAAAATGCAGAAAGCAAACCTGTTCATTTGATACCAACCTATTTTTTTGTAGCAGTGCAAGAGAATAAAATACTTAAAGCATGTTCTCCAAGAAATAGTACACACTAAGATAATAGCCTGACAGTTTGCAACCTGAGGAAGTTACAGGAAGATGGTGTCCACAAGAAGGCTTCACCCTATGTTGAAAATACACCTGTTCTTAACTTCCTTCAAATTATTTTCCTTGAACAGTAACTCATGTTTTCCCTCTCCCTCGCATTTCTGCCTTACTTTTCCCCCTCCTCTAGCACTAGAAAACAATCTTTTGTTTAAGGCTTAGCAGATCATCTTGAATAGCAGATAATACTTGAATTTGTATTCACAGCTATATGATTTTTGTAACAGTTTCCTTTCCATAAGTTGTTCTTCCAGCAAGCAAAACAAGGGAGTGAGATTTATTATTTGCTTACTACCAATAGTGAGGAAGCAAAAAGCTTTGTTGTCGGGCAACATTTTTACACACAAAGTTTACACAATGACATTCAGGAAAAACTAAACCCAGAAGAGGGTGAAGTCCCTTCAGTCAGGATTAAGAAGTTGCAGAAATGATCTCCCACTTGATGTGGTTTCATCTCCCGACCATCTCTGGGAACTTCTGTCTTAGGATACTAGTTGAGGAAACTTTGCTTCCCTCTCTTCATTGCAGAATCACTAGTTCTTGTGTTTGATGTGTTTGGGGTGAAAGGTCAGGCAATCAAGGTGATGTAGTCACTTCTCTGTTACTCTCTTTCTTCCTCAAAGGCTTTTAAAGCCCCCATGTTCTCCCTCTCCCTGTCTGCTCCCAGGAGTGGGGCTGCCCCATCCCCATCTCCTGCTCCCAGGGAGATGCCCTGGCACAGGGAACCCCAAGGGCTGTAATTCTGGAAGTGGTGGCAGGCATTTTAACTAGCAATGCCCAGTGACAAGGCTACACACCCCACAGCAGGGCCCACACCAAATCAGTTTCAATTTACTGTTCCTACGTTTATGGGGGCTGATGCATTCATTACACAGCACAGAGCCTATAGGAACAAGCTATTTTTCAGCGTAGCAGGTTTATAGTAAAATTAGATGATAGTTTTATAAATCCCCAGGATAAACCCCCATATATCCTATATGTGCAGAAATGCACATCTTGCCTGCAGTGTCCTGCTGTATAAGGACAGCTATTCTTTGGACTTCCCCTTCTCCAACAAAAAAGGAGGTTCTTCTCCACCAAACTATTGGCACGTGATTGCCACTACATCTTCCTTTATCCTCTTTGCTGTATTTATTTAGTCCCCAGAGGTCCTTTCCTCTTCTAAAAAAGAAGGTCTAAGGGACTTGATAGATGTTATTGCTATTGTTCAGGAGAATCTATGGGCTAGCAGACCGATGGTCCTGCAAGTTGTGATCTCCTCCACCCCTGAGCCTGGAACCCAGATGCCCCATTTCTTATGGCCAAGGCACAGGACACATAGCTGAAGGAGAAGGAGAGCACAAATCTAGCCTGAAAAGAACACTTTTAGATTGAAAGAAATATACCAGCCACAAAGACAGAGAGAGCAAGACCTTGGGAAACCATGGGACTTCTTTCTTTCTTTCTCTGCTTTAAAGAAAAACACTGTTTTCTCTAGACGTTGTTAAAAAACAATTCCCATTTAAGCGGTGACAGGCAGGACTCTGTAATCTGTACATACAATTTAATCCTTTAAAGAATCACCAGAACCCACATCAATCAAGCCTTCATCAACTTGTAAAAACAATATTTTGATTCAATCAGATTCAAAGCCCCGAAATTCACAACTAATTAATGCAGGGTCACTCAGAGGCTGTGAAGCAATGGCCGGCAGAGTGGTCAAATATTTACCCCTCAACACAGTAGACATTAGGACAACCAAAGGACCTGAAGAGTGGGCAAGAATAGATAATGTGACTCTCACTGCAGCAGGTTTCATTCAGTAGAAGTATTTGGATAAAGAATTATTACAAAGGAAGAAAAAAAGAAACTGAAGCCTCTGCCCTGAGCAGCATTCTCACATCCTGCTCAAGGGCTGTTAAATGATCAGTGACCCAGGCAACATCCTTCTCATTTTTTGTTTTTTAACATGCATGTCTCCAGACAGCTGAGTTATTTTGGTTATAGTCCTTCCTTATAACGTTCACAATAAATTATGTTATGAGAATGTAGACAGCAAAAAATTACTGAAGAGTCCAAACCACTAAGACTTCCTGGCCTGCTTTGCATTCCTAGAAATGAATCTTGAATTCAGCTTTTTCCTTTAAATATTCTGAAACTCTAATCCCAGCATTCAAGTATGTTCTGTGCAGGGTGGAAATTTCCACAGAGTGGAGGGAGTGCCTGCGGGTTCTGTACACAGGCAGCTGACGAGGCTCACATCTCCAGGTGATGCTTTGGAGTCCATTTGTTACAGCAATAATCTCTGCCTTACAAAAAATATTTTTCTATGTTCCACTAAAATCTCACCAATTCTTTCAAAATGTACGTATTAAAACAGTCACAACTTGTTAATGCCTAATAACACAAAAATATGTACACATATATGTGTGTGTGTATATATATATACATATGTGTGCGTGTACATGGGGCCTGTCTGCAGGTGAGTACATCCTTTGACCTCGTGCCTGGGTGTAAAGACACACCATGTACACCCACTGCATGTGTGAGGGGGTCTGTGCCAGAAGTGGAAAGACTGGATGTCAGAGAAAAATAAGAATATATCTGGAGTGCTGGTCTCCATGACACCTGATCACTAAAAAAAACAGATCTTGAGAGAGATATTTTTACATTTCTAGGCAGAGGGGGGCTTTAGAAGTGCTGTACCCACTTACACCCATTTATCCTGTGCTAATGGCAACTTTAGTAGAAATACTTTCTGTCACAGACCATGTCATATCTTTCCTGGACACAACCACTGTAACAGATACTCCAAATACATACAAGGAAACTTACTTGCTGCAAGAAAAACCGCAGTGGAGCAGTTTTCACTTTTCTTTAAAGAATCCTTTTGGATTATTGTGCTTCTTTCCTATTTGTGTATTTTTGCTTTTGCACACTAGAGCTACCCAAAGAACAGATATTGTATATATTTGGCATTAAGTTGCTATGACTTTTGCTTCTATGTTCAGTGCCTTCCCAGACCACTGTGATTCTCTTGTATTTTTGCACTTCACAAATCACAAGTGAAGAAGTTGGCATGGTCTGCTTTGAGACAGTTTCCCATTTTGACTCCAAGCACCAGTACAGTCCTGAACTGTGGGGGATCCTAAAATTATTCATACCTTAAAAATTGTGACCCCATACCTGTCATTGTTGCCGTGGCTTGACCATTTCAGCAGAGAGGTCATTCTGACACGTAAAGGCAAAGAGAAGCAGAAGCACCTGCTCCATCCCAGGGCCTGCATGTTCCATGATGGAATTGCTGGGGAAATGCACAGTCAGTGCTACAAAACCACAGCATTGACAATTCCCATCTGAACCCCACCTGGAAAAAATGCACACTGCTCAAGTTACTCCAGGCTGAGAAATCCTGGGATAGAGGCTGTATCCCTTTTAGCTGTTAAGAAAGAGCAAGTCCCCTGTGGGATTCCCCCCTTGTTCCCACAGGCTGAGTGATGTTTCCAGCTCAAGGGTCAGCGCAGGCCCTGGGGAGGGGGACACTCCTCTTCCCTGTCCTGCTCTGCAGGTTACGTGGCTGACACGAATTTTCTGAGGAGATGCTGCAACTCTAAATTCAGTTGTTAATAGGCAAACCTGAGAGGAATGTTCTTTCCATACATCCATCTTTATAATTTATGTTTGACAGGTTCTTGAATAGGAAAATTATGAAATATTTTCAAATTTTCTTTGCCATTGGGGAAAGGTAAGAAACTAACACAAACCGTCTGAAAAAATTCCACACAGCAGTGAAGACCCTTTCTTTTTTCTCCTTCAATTTGCCCAATTGCAGCTGGTAAAGGAAGATGCAGTGGTCAACATTAAAAACTCCATCTCCACATTACTGACTCATTGTTACTTGGAGAAAGAGCAGACAGACACACTGACACACAGAAAACACGAAGTAGGGACAGTAAAAGGAATTCTTTCATCCTCTGGTATCCACAACATGCACCCACCTACAAAAGTGTTCAGGTCCCTGAAAAGCTCTGGACACATTACATTACCATGCACAAGGTTACTCTGAAACAGCTTATTCAATGTCTGGAATATTGTATATATTTTTCTCTTCTCATTCTTCTCTTTGGATTTCACTTACATTCCTGCTTGCTATCAGACTGAGGGTGATAAATCGAAGACGAAAAAGTGCACATTTCTCCATGTCTTTTAAAAAGCACTTGAATAAATATTATCCACACAGCCAAGTGTGTCCTGCATTTGAATAGGTGCAAAGCAGTAGGGATGTCACTGGAAAGAAACATCTGCCCTGCAGCTCTCAGCCCCAGTCCAGTCAATACACCAAGCAGTGATTTATATTAGCAAATTTTCATGTTGAAATTAATAGCTCTTTTTGAAAGTGTTCCTACTTCAGTTTCACTTTAGATACTAATCTGGCATCTAATATACTTGTTTGTAAATATGCACATTTGGGGAATTATTCTTGGATACATCCAATGATCTTTCTTTTGCTTGGTAGCATTCCTTCAGGAATTCCCCTAACCAACCTGAACTGCTCCATAAGGTAGTGCAGTAAGTTGAGGCATCTAAACATTAACAATAAATAACAGATAGCCATACTAAGTGCCCTGGATATTAATGGAAATATTACCTCACAAACAGAACTTTTACCTCCTAGGACTTTTGCCACTAGTATTTCAACATAGGATGCAACAGAAATTAAGGAAATCTGAAACCTCTGCTGGTAAAAAAAATATATTCCCAGGAGGAAAAGGCATTGACATGATATTTCAGTGCAAGGTGTGCCCCTAATATCAAATTCTCCCCATTTTTTCTTTCCCACAGCTTCTCCAGAAGAACAGGACAACTGATATGGTACCAGAAATATCTCTCATCGTGATGTCTCTGAATTGTATCAGCTCCTGATCTTTCCTGCACCACTGTCCCACCTCAGCCACCAAAACTGTCACCTGGGTTTGCATCTCTGGAGTCACTCTGCTTTCTCACCTTGTGTCCTGCAGGTCACCAAATCTGCCACCTCACCTTGCATTTGGCCATGCTGACACACTGCTCACCCCCCCAGTCAGCAGCTGTGTCACCCTGCACTTGTACCACCTATGGTCAGGGTTTTCTGTCACCCTGCCTGGTGCCACTCCTACCCGAGTTGTCACCTGGCCCTCTAGGCTTGTCCCTGTCCACCTCCACACAGCTTATGTCTCTGCTGATGGCATCTCCTACTTCATCCCACCTCTGCAGTCAGCATTCTGCTTCAGCTTCACTCCCAGTGACATCCAGCATGGGCTTAGTGGCAGAAATTCCTCTAGAAATTACTTTTTGCCTCACTGCCTGAAAGAAGTGGGGGTTTCCTTTCCCCCACCAGAATTACAGAGCTTAACTACAACAGCAAGAGAGCCCCATGCCAGGACCAAGTAACTGTCACTGCTGCCTCGTTTTCTCTTCATGAGCCTCACCATGGATCTACAGTCAGACTGTATGCTCTCTGAAGTGCAGCTTGCCTTCTCAATATGCTCCAGCAAAACAAATTACATAATAAAAATAACTGATGTTTGAAAGGTAATTGGTCACTGGAATTTGCAAACCAGTAAGATGAAACTAGAACAGCTCTGTAAATCAGCAGGTGATGAATTGGCCCAGAGTACCAGAAGCTGAGCAGTCCCTGTCAGTGTGTCACACAGCACCAGTATTTACAGTCCAGAGGCACTCTGCCTTCCTAGTAGAATTTCAAGATTTCTGATTCTAATCTCCAAAAGCAAAAGACTCCACATAGAACAAGAGATGGATTATCAGCAGAGGGTGTCTAGAAAGTGCTCACACCCCTGCTCAGAGGTTAACATTTGGTTTCTCTATTGTATAGTCATCTTTGACTGGAAGAATCGTTATACAAAATTAATTCCTAGTTCTCAACATTACCTTTTCAGTTACAGCTACAAAAAATAATTTGTTGTTCAAAGCAAATAAGAAACAAGCCAAATATTACTAATAAAATTGACTAAAATTTGGCTAAATATGACTAAAATTTGAAAACAAAATTAAATAACTGCAGTAAAATAATCCTACAAAAATACAACAAAAAAACCCCGCCATGCAAAAGCTGTCTGCTGCACTGAACACTTCATTAAATATAAGGTTTAAAGGTCCCAAGATGCTGATGATTCCATTCCCATCAAGAAGTGATAGTTCTTAGAGTGGTCTGTGAAAAATCCTGAAGGACAATGATGGCACAGGGAGTCCACAGCCCCTGGCCCAATAACCCATCCCCATGGCACGGGCAGAGAACAAGGTCTCTGCCAGGTCAGACAAACTGACCATCTGCCAGGCTCCCACCACCACCACAGACATTGACAAGGCCTTTGCTCATCACATTAAGACATCAAAATGTATTTCTACCTATTGTGTTGGAGGTCCACTGCGAAGTTACAAATTCCCCTTGATTTTGGACTTCACCTGAAAGGCTGATTCTCTCTCTGGCTCCAGCTACATCCACCTAGAGCTGGATGTCCAACTTCTTTCTGCACCTTGATTCCCCACATGAACAAACTTGGGTTTTGTAATACTGAAGTCCCCCTGCAGAGGACTAAGATGTAAGAGATTAAGATTATTATGAAGAATTACATTAGACAGCAGTTAAAAGCAGTTTAAAAATCTTGCTTTCTAGTGTTCTCTCATCTTTTTTTTTTGTGTGTGGGCAACCTGTTTCTTGCTGCCTTCCACATCTATTCTTAGTAGCAATGATAAAAGTCTCTACCCAAATTTAAACATTTATGAAGAATTTTCACAGCTTCTTTGTAAAGTGCTTTAAGGAGGGCAAAGGGCCACTACTTTCAGTGATCATTTGGAGGGGCTTTTTAATTTCCGAAACATTTCATTTTTACTCTCGGCCTGGTGGAATGAAGTTATATGGCTGTGTCTGCCCAAAGCAAGCTCAGTAGAATCTCCTGGCATTGTCTGGAATTCTGTTTGTAGGATGACAAATGGTGGTGTCACAGGTCAAGGCTCTTCAATGTGCTGATGACTCTTAAATTCAGAGATGGTTATTAATTGGATGGTTATTTTAAGCTTTAATTAACACAAGGGCAGTTTTACTGTGGAATCCAGTGCTGCTGTCTCAGGTGTTGAAGTATCAAACCCCTTTGGCAGTGGTATCAATACCATGTGCTGTTGTACAGTGTACAGGAAAATGGTGTTTGGGGTGTGCAACTGGAGTTCTTCCTTGGAATGTGTTGGTCCAGGCTGTCTGCAGTGTACACCAACATCCACACTGGCGCTGCACTCAGAGACAGGCTGCCTGGTCACTCTTTACATCTGCCTCAGTGAGTTCTGTGTCTCTTTCCTGCTTTTAAGTAGAGGCTTTGAACAAACATACAGAACTGTTCTCAGGCCACTGTTAGAGAGATCAGCGAAGCCCTTTACCCTAATTATTCTAACACAAATTAAAAATAACCAAATTCAACCAAACCATTCTTTGTCCTCATTCAACAACAACATTCCCCTTCCCCCCTTTGTTCTTTTTGGATAGAAATGAGCAGAATCTATTTTATTTTGCTGTAGAAATCTCAATGAGCCTATACTGACGAAGGCAAAAGGACAGATCACTAATATCAACTGCTAGCCAACCTTCAGGCCATCAGAACCCTGAAAGCAGCATGGAAACCAGACACAGACTTGCTCTGACTCTCGGCCTGAAGGCACGTGACAAGCATGAGGCACATCCTTGCTCGCAGGTTTTTCCAGAACTTTAAAGAATGAAGGTTACTGTGTGCTGGGACTGTTATCTAGGAAGACAGACATAAAAGATAATGCAGTGAAAAAATCAGCCCTTACACTGCTTTCAGCCCATGAACTTCCATGGAGCTAAAAAGAAACTATTTTCTCTTAGCATCTCATCTATTTGTACAAAGTGAGAGAGAAATCCATAACAGATGAATTAAGACAAAATGTGTCCAATAAAACATCTTCTACAGTCAAAGGCTGTATCAGGATTTCTTAGCAGTAGGAAGGACAGATTTATGTAGAGGACAGAGAAGAAACTGGGGGGGAGAGGTGCAACAAGAAGGTGGGTTTGAGTGGCATCGCGTGGCTGCATCCCACGGGGGCGCTGCTGGTGTTACCTTCTGCTCAGCTCTTCTGTGGCTGTGTCTTAAACAATTTTGGTCTATTATTTGTTTGGTGTTATCTATGTCTATATCTGCAAGGGAGAAGTCTGTTCTGCAGGAAGCTGTCAGCCCAGCTCCCATGCAGAGACCCAAACCTCTAATCCTATCGACATTCCTGTCTGCTGTGCAAAGAGACGGCAGCCCCCTTCCTGGATGCTTATTTACCTAATAGACTATAAAAGGTATCGAGGGAGTCATTCCATTCAATTGGGTCAATCTTACATATGTAAATATGTATTTAAATTTGGTAAATATGTACAGTATTTAGAGCACGTGCAGAATGATTCTTCTGTGGAATGGGGCACCTCTTTCAAAAAGGTTTACACTACTCCAGGCAAATTAAACTCCTTTACACACCAATAATAAAGGCTGAAATCTGCTGGAAAAGAGATGCTTTTGTGAGCTGATGTGAGTAAACACTGCTGAACGTTGCAGCATTCTAATTGCAGTTATTAATTAAATGGATTTCAACAAGATTAACTTAGTGAATTTGATATAATATCTAATTTTAAGGGTAGAACTAAACATTCAGTTTCACATGGGAAATGATTCATTTGTGAAAGCAATTTCATTATTTAAGGACTGCATATATATATACACACACACATATATATTTATGTTTGCCTGCATGCATGAACCCCAACTATGGAAAAAAGCTTAACACACGTGCATGTATTTCTCTTCCCTGCACTTAAAATGCAAAGATTTCCTAAAAATAAAATACCTGGTAACATTTTTCTGTTCATCTACTGGAAAAAACAAATCTTGGTAACTTCAGTTTTCTACCTGGAATACCTCTTAGAAGAATAAATCTGTTGACACTAAATTACTATTGCCACTGCTCTACAACCCTGAACTTACTGAGTGACTAGGTTAGGCAGACCTTTGTTAAAGAAATAGTTTTATTAGAGAGTTCTCCAAGTAAAAACATCAGACTACTTGATACATACTTGTTAGAACTCTTAACAAAACAGTTCTGAAATAAATATACTTTTGAGGCATTTATGTCAGTACTCATTTTGTAGGAGAAACTCTTCCACCATCCAATGCCTTATTAAGGAATAGTGGAGGGGGGGGAGCGCCACAGGAAATCAGCGTATTTCAAGGCTTAGAGTAAAGAGGTTTTCAGCCATAGTGAAAGCTCTGGAGGTTTCATTTAACAGAAAATTCCTCTCTAGTCCAAGTTCACACCTCACATAGTCAGTAGCAAAGTGCTATGCAATGAGAAACACATTAGACTACACTTATTCATATTACACCCTAAACAGTAAGTCTAAATAATTTAGGATTTTTGCAGCTTGAAAGGGGGGAGGGGGGAGGGAAGGCAGTTACATTTTTAGAGTGTGAAAGTGTGTCCTGCTGGGCATCTCAGGGACATCACCTTCCCTTGGATGAATGACACAGGATGCAAAAAGAAACACAAAACCTTTTTCTTGACCTGGTACTCCCAATTTACTCTGGAGGCAGGGAGGGGAGCAAGGGAGGGAAAACAGATTCTGCTCATAGCAAACCCCAGAGAGGGTTGCAGAGTTTCTCCAGGTTCTTGGGCTGTGACTCCTCAACACAGAGAAGCAGCTCAGGAGGAACATGTTCTCCAGCTGATAGCTACTGTGGTGGACTCCAGAGATCCAGATACATGGAGAAGCAGCTGGACTTCCCTATGACACATACTGGTTCTGAGGTGACCATTCTTGACAAGTGAGGTTCTGAAAGAACCAATGTACTGGAATATCTTCGGGTCTCAGTCCAGCTCCAGTCAGCAGCCCCCCTGTTTGCCCAGCTGGTCTAAGTAGTGCTGCTTATTCACTGCCTAGGACTGTGCTATGTCAGTCTTGAGAGAGTGGGGGTCGCCTAATATTAGTATCATAATAAAATCAGCTTCTGCAGTCAGCCCAGACACCTTCCACTGACTCCTGTTTTCCATTGAAATTGTCTCTTAGATCAAGTCATACAATGAAATTCAGCTTTCTGCTGCCTCCATTTCCAACAGCTTATAATGAACAACATCTTACGTTTGCATAATACCATTAGTAGTCTGTCAGAAAAGAATAAAGTATTCTTTCTAACAAAAGCCTGGTTAGAGTAGAAGACAGAGAAATCAAGCAAAAAAATATCTTATGAACAAGTATTGAATTTCAACATTCTACTTGCCTATCATATAGTATAAATAATTCACACTTGAAAATCTTATTGTCAGAAATGTTTACTGACACAGCAAAAATCCACGTGAGAGGTTACTGACATGGCATGTAAATGCACACCTGAAGAGACTGGAGTGATCACCAAAAGGATGAGAAAGTCATTAATCTAAGGAGACTATCAGCTAAGAAAATGCATTGTCCTGAATAAACTATCTGGTAATTAACAGTTCAGGTAAAGGAGTCTCCTTCATTCAGATCTGTCCCATGGTAGACTTCTGTGGTACAGACTACTTTTACTACTACTTCCAGTCTTTGATCTAGTTTATATTTTGACATGAAAGATATGAAAAGAAATACTAAGAAAAAGCTACCAGGATAAGGGAACACTGTTCTTTTTTTTTGTTGTTCAGGTCTTTTTAATTTATTCTATTGAAATGAGCTTTGTGCTTTTGAAAACATTAAATAATCCAACATCCTAAAGGAGCACTGACTGACACCCAAAAAAGGGACACTTCTGGAATACTCAGCCAAAATGGGAAGACGAGTAATCAGAGGACAAGAAGAGGATGTGTTGAGGGGTGGGTTAGGTTGTGGCAGAGAGCCACAGACAGTGGTAAGATCTGAAAGACTATACCTAGAGTGCTGCACCAGAATGGGGAGACAAGGGAGGCCCAGCAGAACTGGTGCCCCAGCAGCTCTGGGAACCATCCCCAGCTCTTCATCCTGTGTTCCACCCACCACAGCCACTGCCAGATTTTTAGTCCCCACCGCACCTATGACGGTGAAAAAGGCATTGAGTGAAAAGGTTTGTTATTTAATACAGAAATGGTACGGGGAAAAGCATAAAAACTACATGAAATTTTAAATGCAATTATCTTAGATTAGAATATTTGTCTTGAAAGATCTGGAGGGTATTGTTTTTGATAAGACACAGCCACTTGACAAGGCCTGTCACCACTCCAGGTCTCTCTGTTGTCAACTAAAGATGAAAGGACATCAGAAAGAATTAACTTCAGCTTTTAAACATTTTGAAAATGTCAAAGAGGTCATAGCTGATCTATTTCCTTATACAGCATATTCACTTGATGAAATTTGTGGTAACAATGTGTTTTTACTTTTCATTCAAATTGGGCTAAAATCCTGGTAATTGATCACAGACTAATGAGAGCTGACACGGGCTGGGTGTGATTGGCTGAGCTTTGTATCAATCACAGCTGCTGCTGGTCCACGCTGTGCATATTAGACTTTCTAATGGCACTAATTGGTGACTACAGAAGAAACCTGCTAAATCTCCCAGTGTAGTTTCCAGAACCATTTATTTGGTTTCCAGTTACACTAAAGCCAATTTAAGCCCTTTTATACCTAACACCTTCCCACATATAGGACCTATTGTTCATGCCTTCTCGCAAGCCGTCCTAATAGTCCTTAAAATATTCAGTGAGATGACTCTAAATTAAAAATGGGTCCAATCTGTGAAACAGCAGAAGCAAAAGTAAAAGCTAAATATTTGTATTGACCTTTTAGGAGCATTAGCCAAGTCAGTAAAATATCTTAAAGGCATGTTAATATGCATATAGAGGCTAAATTTTTAAATCCCATTTAAAATAACATGTGACCACATTCGCTAGAAACTGATTTTATATTTCCAGAACATATTAGCATCTCTAAATATGAAAGTTAGCAGTTAAAATAAGTTGAAATGCTCTTATATCATGCTAATTCTTCCCCCACCCCCAATATGATTTGGAGAAAAAGGTCAAGTCTGCTGTCACTTCCCCCTAACTGATGCTCAGAGACCGTGTGCACTGAGCATGATACATTTAAAAGAAACCAAGCAATCGGCCATTTTCTGCATCAACTGTATTAATCATAAACCCTCCATCTTGAGCTAAAACAAGAGATCAGGTGCACAAGAATAAAGGGAGAAAGTTTTCTCTCTGCTCAAACCTGAAGAATCCTTTTCCATTTTGGACACGTTCCTTACACCGTGTGAAAAGGTGATAATATTAACTAATTGGTAAGACAGACTGCCAAGGAGCAGATGTTTAGCTACAGATAAACTGTACAACTGCAACCTGTGCTTGTGATAAACAACAGGATGATACCTACAGAAAAAGCAGGTGCAGTGAACACCAACCCAAAGACACAGACTGGGGTGGCTGCTGCACACCTTGCTTTTTCCTGCAAACCTGCACGTTTTTGTACTCACATGCATGCCTATGTAAGGACACATAATTCTATAACTCTCTTGCCAACCACCACATATGACTTATGTACACATACATTATGTATACACGTGTGTGTATATAGACATATCTGAAATGAGAACAAAAAGGACAGAAAACGGCACTGAGCAATCTTATATATTTTGTATCTCAAGCCATAATAATAAACAGAATAAGACAGAGATGAAGTTTAGAACAAGCAGGTGCTAAGCTTTAGAGCAAAACAGGACTAATTAATGCTGTGTGTTCTCCAACCCAAGATAAAAATAACCTTAACATATTAACAGGATTGTTCAGCAATACAACATGGATTCCACTAAGCAAATTGTATTTAAGGAGTTGAAATAGTTTAAGAGGAACAACTATCAGCCATGTTCCTCTCATACACTTAAAACGGAGAGTACATGCAGGAAAACATTTTAATAAAGCTTCAGTCTGCATTTGCAATTATGTGATAGGGGGGGAAATAAAAAAGAGGGGAAAAAAAATCATTCACTGTAACAATTACTTAAAGATAATTCTCTAAAATGTTTGTCAAACTTAACAAGGTCACATCATCTGTACATGATGTGTACAGATTTATTAAGCTCCCTATCACCAGGATGCGAGACAACTGCAGCCCTGGCGGTTTCTGAGCAAGAAAAGGAATGGTTCCCAGCAAGATCCACAGCTGTCACCCAAGGTGACTGTGGTAAAGCATTGCTGTTCACAACTGCCTCACTTGTACTTGAAAATGTTTCATTCACATGAGCCACTGCCATGCCACAGGTGAATCTGACCCCAGTTCAATCACCCAGTGGCACCAGCAGCACCTCAGTACAGAATTACACACCAGTGGCATCTCAGTCATTTGCCAGGCACAGGCACTGGAAGCACCCAGTTGATCACACTGGTCAGCCTGATAACCAACAGGTTCCTTATAGAAATGACAAAGTAATTTGTCTCAGTACATTTTCATAAACTATTGTGAGGCCCACATTCCCCATTCTCACCCTTAACTGGGATGTAAATGCAGATCTGAAGTCGTGCAGTGAGTCCCACGGCAGCACAGGGCAGTGCTGCAGATAGGAGAGGTTTTCAGTGCACCAAAACGAGACTGTGCCACCCCCCTCAGCAACAGCCTCTTCTTTACCATCAGTTCAGCAAACCACAAACTGCGGTCCAGGTCCTGTTGGTGGCTGTACGTGAATGCACACACAGAAATCAGGTTCAGTTCAGGTTGTGTGCTTTCAGACAGGCTGGGCACACAGGCCAGGGCTCAGCAGGGCTCCAGTCCCCAGCCTGGCCCTCAGGTTTGGGACTACCAATACAAACAAGACCAGCAGCAAAATACCAGTGGGATAATCCAGCCACTTAAACAGAAAATGGAGATTCTGGTTCTGATTATATTTCCACCATCATCTTCCTTCCACAATTTTGATATTCAGAGATCATCCCTCTCTTTTTAGGGCACAAACTATCTTGAGGTAAATAAAGTCCTATTAAGAGCTGATTTCAACCAACCACTTGGCTAAATTGAGAGGAATTTGATTAAAGCATTCTAATCTGCTCTGCTTTAGCAACCTCCGTAATAGATTTTCACCTCTGCAAGTTTTCTGGACATAACAATTCCCAGAAATGTGATGTTCCAGCACTAGAAATCCCAACTGCTGGAAGCCTGACACAGAATTTATGACTATCAACATGATCCTTTCTTGTTTACGATGTATAAAACCCAACGGGCTATAACAGAATCTGGCCCACAAGGCAATGAACGATACACAAATAAATAAAGCCACAGGGCAGATTATTTTCTGCGACACAGCACTATTGCTTCCCTAGCTTCAGAGTTGTTTGTACCAGTTTACTACCAAAGAATCTCTCCCAGAACAATAAATGATAATGATTGTGCTCATACAGCTCTGTCCATGTGAATTCTCACATCTGTTTCCAGTCATTCATTAATTAGAGCTTCTAAAAGTCTCTAGGTTAGTGATGTGGGATGGCGGCATTGCCCTTGCGTCCCATAAAATGCAGACACCTCCAATATCGGAGATCAATGTTTTAGGGAAAAAAATGCTCTTCTATAGCCAATATTGTTTGCTAAAGCACCAAAGTATTCCCCAGAAATCTGTGACCAGCACTGAACCAGCAGAATCTCACTTCTGGTCAAGATCTGAGTAGATTACAGCATAAGGTGGCACACTGCTGTAGTACATCAATCATGGCAAGAGCTTAAAGCACCAAGAGTCCTTTCCTTAAAGTGAAATCCTGCATTCCTGGACACAACACAAGGAACTCAGACTGCAAAGGCTTTGGTTTCAAAAAGCAGAATATTTTTGTGGACTTAAGCAAATATTACTGTAGCATAGTGAATCCAGAAATACTAATCTTTGGAATTAACACTAATTGTGTTTGAAGACAAAGACTTTAAAGATTAAAAATAGGAGGGCAAGTAAACCTCACTGCAAGACATGCTATGACTGCTCTAAAAGGGCCATATTTTTTTCCCACATGCCTCCTGGTTGTATTTCCTTATGCAACTGTAATAGAGGGCTGAAGTCCTGTAGCTGACTTTAGCTCTCAGTCTGACTTTTTCTCCCACCTGCTTTTATTCTTGCATCAGACCGGAAAGGATTCCTGAACAGACACAAACACAAGTAAAATCCGGTAATTTCCCCAAACCAAGATGTACAAGACAATGGATGTCCCTTTTCTTGGGCGTCAGCTCCTGGAGAACACCTTTTTGTTTCTAGACCAGGATCTCTTTGGAGCATATTGTGCTTAAACTGGGTTTGTTCTCAAAAAAAAGAAAGAGACAGCAGACATTAAAATGACTTGTTGGAAAATCGTATTATATTTTTAAAGTGCAACATATTTTTTTCCCTAATTCAAAACAGCAAATTTTAAACTTAAAGACTCTTCCTAGTGCATGTTAGTGACAGGCAAAGCTCCCAAAGGGGTGACTGCCTTCACAGACAGGTAAATGAGGGCCCATATAAAACAGCCAAGTATTGATGTTGTAGTAAAATTCAAGAAAAACACATTGGCAGACAAGTAAATTTGTCACTAATAATTTAATGTAATTTCCCTAAAATGGAGGTAATAGGTACTCAGGGAATACACCTCCAGGGTTTACATCAAACGTGCATGTGGAAAATTGTGAAATAATATTTTTTTAAATGTAGATGCTTTGGCTGACGAGTTAGTTTATGATGAAAATCGCTCTCCTGAAATGATCAAGGGGAGAGAAAAATACCATACACAACTTGTATCTTCTAAAACCATCCCCAAAATGACAGCTCGGGTATGGAGGCTGCTGAATGCTGAGATCATTTGTTTGTGTTTTAGTTTCCCCTTTAAAATGATGGACTGCAATTACCAAATAGTAATGAACCAATCATGTTGCAAACACTATTTCCTGTGTCATTCTGAGTTATGGAATCTAATATCAAGCTCATTTAAAATATTCCAAAATTGCATATTTTTTCTCTGCAGCGAAGTGACAGCTCAAATTGTGTTTAGTTGCAACCATATGACCATGAGCAAATCAAGTATAAAAATTTCATTTTCTCTAAGTGTTAATGCAATATTTTTAGCTTGGCTCCTACAATGGTTCACTTCGCATCACACAGGATGGTGCTGGATGCTGCTAAGGTACTATTATCAACTATAATATGTTTTCTATAAATTTTAAACAATTCTTGTAGATCATGACTCACACAGGTAAAGATTCAGAGAAATAAAAAAAACCCCCTCATTAAAAAAATCCTCTTTACTTCTTCAAACAGACAGGGCTACTTTCAGCTATAAGCTGAATTTTTACCATTCAGGGTGAATATGATAAAAGCCTGCCATTTTTTTTCCAGGGTGGTAAGAAAATTGGGAAAAACACACAACCTCCCCCCCAGAAAAAAACAACCAAAAGACAAAGAAATAAAAAAAGACAAATGCAGAATGTCCAGCATATTATATGAAATTGGTTAAGATAAACAGGCCACAGTAAAGCCTGTGTTTTCTGCAACTAGTAATCTGGTATCACACCTGCATGTGCACAGACATTTCACCACTGCTGGGGGAAAATCTGATGTGGTTTTGCAGCTGGGTACAGTGAGAGATCTCAGGCTATTAAAATACCTCAGATTCTCTTCTGAACTTACTGTTCCTCAGCCCCAGTGTGTCCTACACCCATGCTCTCTGCTCCTATTGTCATATCTGTGCTGCACAAGCATCCTGACTCTGGGATGTATATTCATGGAAGAGAGAACTATTCGTGCAACATCACTTGGGTGGCTGGATGTTACCCCAAGAGCAAACTGCCAAGGACCACGTTGTTAATTGCCAAAGCCTCAGCATCACTGGGACCTCATCCCCTGCCCTGGGACACACACATCTTCCACTGTATCAAGTACTTGGATACTCACTGGAGAAACTCAGCAACTTGTTGGAGCAGGACTTACTGCATACAGTGCACACACGGCAATTTTGAACATCACGGGAGCACAAATGCCATGGGCTGAAGTTCCAAAGGAACCTCTTGCTTCTCTGCACTGAGGTTTCTCTGCAGGTTTTCCAAAGGCTTTAAGGAAAGGCTGACTTCAGAAAACCACCTAGGTTTCCTCCCCACTGCACAGGGAGGCTCGAGCAGTTTGTCACACTCTAAGAAGGCATTTTACATTGCACGGGCTGCTTTGGGGAAAGCATCCTGCCAGTAGTTAAAAATAACAGTATCTTCTGAAATGAACTCTGCCTTTTATTACCCTATACATGCCCAGCAGGTTCAGTCACTGAAAATACAAGAGGTGGGTGAAAGATCCCACTTCAGGGTAAAAGAGGGGAGAAGGCAAGGTGTTGGGCATTGAGATGGTGCCATCCAGGTGTGCAGGAATAGCAGGACCACATCACTCCTCACATTCACACACAACCAACCTCTGGGCAGCTTTGCTCAAAAGCAGATCCTAAAATGCTTCACAAAGGGCATCAGTATATAAGGAGGTAAAATTAATTGTGGGAGGTAGCAGGGCTGACCAACAGCAAAGGCAGAACTTGTATCCCCCCAGTCTCCCCCAGTGCTCTCCACTAGTGCAGGTATCCTCTGCTGGTTTAGCCAACAGGTGAGAAATGTCTGTATTCACTTCAGTGTTTTCCCTTAGCTGGGTCTTCACAACCCTGTTTTGTTTGTTTGTTTGCTGTTGTTAACTCATTTCCTTGCTCTAGATCTCAGCAGTTGGGTTTCAGACAGGATTAATATCTAAGTTATATACAAACTATGTGATTTGAACTTGAACTGAGGGTTTGATAAGAAATGACAGAACACTGGTTATGTTCCCAGCTACCTGGTAATATCTGGAACTTGTTTTCTGTCTTCTGAAGAACAGATTGATTTGAAACCATTCCTAACTAAACAAAACGGTATTTGATCCTAAATTTTGGCAAACACAGAAAAAAAACCATCAGAAAAATAAGAACATACCTTAGTGATCGGAGAGATAGAAAAATTAGGCTGTGAGTTGCTTAAGACTTTTTTTTCCAGAGAAATTACTATAAAGTAACCAAAGAGGGGTTCAAATTCTTAAATAAAATCTCTGACTATAATCTAAAAGAATGGTCTGACATCTGTAGAAAGTTATAAAAAACCAATCAAAAAAAACCCCACATCTCCTCCTCAAGCCCACAAACCCTAGATTTTTCTCACCACTAAGAAGAATAAAATGTCACAGTTACCCTTGGCAAGAGCTGTTACTAGTCAGTAAGAACACCATTCCATTGGACAGCAGTGGCTGTTGCCAGAACCACCAAATACACATGGACATGCATTTGTTACCTGTGTTTTACAGACAAGCTTATATACCACAAAAGAAAAATCAGTGTCATGAAAAATAAATATATTTAACTTTTTCTGCCCCTTTTGCTGCGACTGACTATCATGGGAGCTGTGCATTTGTTTGTAAATACTCAAGGTACTCAGACACCTAAACAAACACAAATCCGTAAACTGACAGAAAAATACCAGAGTTTTCTTTTTGACTTTCCTGTTGATCTTTGTCCTGTTAAAACAACAAACAGGATATGCAGAGATTTTACCAGCACAGAGCAAGCGAGCAGGTAAGCCAGATATATACCCAGATTCAAGGATTTTTCTTCTTTTGCTTCTTAAACGTCTCTTTAAAATTGCACTACTGGCATTTATGATTCATTCCACAAATAGCGAGACTTCCACATATAAATTTGAAATTCATTTAAGATATTTTGAGTTTAATAAGAATAAAGGCACCCCATTTTTCAAAGCAATAAAGAAAGATGCACCTGCCACAAGCCTGACCACCGAACAGACTGGGAAGATACTAACCCAGTAAAGGTAAAAATCTGAAAAAAATACAAATTGATATAAAAAAGTGATAGCTCATCTATCACTTCTTCCTGAAAGATGCACATAATAAGATGAATTAAAAAAAAAAAAAAAAAAAAAAAAAAAAAAAAAAGCTGTCATTTTTTCTCCTCCAGATTGGGAGGCTCCGTGAAGCAGTAATAGAGGAGAGGTTTTGTAGAAAATAGGCAACAAGGTTTGCAGCTGAAGTGTAAATCGGCCCTGCCAAGGCTATGCTGGCAAATAGCCTTTACCTACTCTGAAAGGGACACTGAAGTGTTTTGTAAGCTTTCATAAAGTATTTCCCATTACATTTTGCAGCAACAGATAAATTAGTCTTAAAGCTGACCTGTACCTTTGTCTTTCTTTCAGAAATTTTCATTTGCTCCTCCAGTATCTCTTTTTAGAAAATACCTTGAGCATATCCCCAGCACCAACATCCTCCCTGGCACTGGGAGCCTCTCTCCTGCCATTCCTCTTGCTCCCTGGGCCAGGCAGGTGCCAGGGAAGTCAGAACTCCTCAGATCCCTTCCTTCAGGGACACTGAAAGGGGAACATATCATGAGGATGCAATTCTTTAACTACTAAAATGCAAAGCTATCAAGATAGAAGAAATTATAAGCTATAATTATAAGTGATTCCTTTTCAAATTATGAGCATTTTACTAATAACACTTTAGGATCTAATTTTCATAATTTACTCAACAAAACATTGAGGTAATTTAGGTTAATATGAATCTTTGCAGAATATTTAATTTCTGCCTCTTCTAGTTTTCTATAATATATGGTGTACAAATCCTTTCCAGAAATGAAAATTCTATAATGGTGGCACTGTGCTACAAACTGACAACAGCCAGGAAATTGAAACTTCAGGCTGAGGCTTCATCCTTCATTTACACCACTGCTGAAAGAGGAGAGCAGAGACACCAAGTTATGGACAGTGAGGGGCTTATCTTTTAATTTCCTGGGTGTCATAATTTTAAATAGGAGCCTAGCTGTTATTTCAATCCATCTCGGGGAGGTAAAGGGGAGGTAAGAAAAAGGAAATAATATTATTTCTTTGAGGAAGAGAAGCTGAATGGTGTAAGTCATTTGCTCCTAAAGAAAAAAACCAACCACCACACAAACAACAAAACAAGCAGAGCATCCAAGGTGCTCTGGCTTTCCAGACTTATCTATACTGTGTATGTATACCATGCTGAGGGTGACTTCTGGATTTTGAATCCTATTCAAACAGGTGACAGCTCAGGCCTCTGCATCAGCACATTGTGAATTCCACATTTTTTAAGCAATGTAGAAGGTCAATACCATGAAAATTATAGCAACTGGACCTTCATAACACTAAAGTCTTGCTATAACCCAGTAGATTCTCATGCTCTCATTAAAAAAACCAAAACAAACCAAAAACCCAACAACAAACAAACAAACAAACAAACTATTGATGTCTGCTTGGTATCTCATCCCCAGCTAAGAGAGACTCTTGAGTATAGTAAGATTATGCACAAAAAATGGTCAGTGGATGCCCAGCAACTTTTAGTGTTATGGTCTGGAACAGAGCTGAAAGCACTCACATGAAAACCCAGTTGGCAGAAGTTACATTTAAAAACTTAGGACAGTTATTATTCACTGAGTATTTCAATCTCTACATGTTAGGTGAGAATGAATGATACTCATTTTCACACAGAAACATTATGAAAATTGATTCTGAAAAAAAAAATTTAAAGAATTTTAAAGGGAATATTTTGCATCTGAGAACTTCATTTTAAAAGTTAAATAACAGAGGTTAAAAAAGGAGAAGAAAATCCAAATACAAGGAGAAAAAAGCCCTAATAGTTTTTCATGGAGTTCACAGTAACTGCAGCAGATGAAATGGGACTTCAGAAGTGCCAGCACAGGGAGAACAGTCCAGGCATGCTGCTGATTTATTTCCCTTTTCTGCACAAAAGTGCTGATGTATATCTTGAAGCACATTTTGACATATGAATGTATACCAGATCATTTACTCCATAGGTAATTGTACAGTTTCCTCTGGAAGACAATTCTCAGCCCTTATTGAAAAAAATACTTTTAGTAATGGATGAGACCTGAAAATAATTAATTATACCTCACATTTCTACATTTCCTCACATTAAATGCTGCAAAACTATGCAAACGTATCCCAGTAAAGAAGGCTGGCATGCCCTGGACACAGCAACTGGCACAGGTAAGGGAATCCTATTGAGTGCTCTCATGGAAACACTCACACAGCTCTACAGCAGAGACATTCCAAGAACTTCACCCACTGAGCAAACATCTCTTCCCTACACTGAGATCTCACTCCTAAAACTTAGACCTGCAAGGAGCACAACAGTCAGAAACCTGTGTTGCTGACATGCAGCTGTGCCAGGTGGCTAGCACAGGCCAGTGCATGGTCAGTAACATGGGGAAGGAGGACACCATAATCCTGCCACAGCATCAGCTCTACAGTTTGGCTCTGAACTTGCCACACTACATTAGCCAAACGAGTCGTTTGTCAGAAGCTTGAAAGTAAGAAAATTTAGCAAAGGAATTGTCACCCCAGTTTGCCATGTGGTCCTTGATATTTATTTATCATCAGCAAAGCCCTTGTATAAAGGTTGATTGTGGAATGAAATACAGTGTGTTCTGTTGGAAAAAAATAAATGTAGGCACTCTGGTTACACTAGCATGTTGTCATTGTTGCTGAAAAAAATTCACAAGCAGCTACAGGAAAAAAAGTATGTCCTTCTTAGGTTGCCTGTACAGAGGAGAGACAGCGACGGGAAGGACAGGAAAAGATAACAGGCAGATACGTGGGAGTGTTTGACAGAAGAGATGCTGGGAGCACTGATCACTTTAGGATGCCAGTGAACTAAAATCTATTAGCATCCACATTGTAAAGCACAACCAGACACAGCTATAGCACACCATGCCTGCAGAAAGTCATCATGGCCTGCAGGAGTTCACTAGCACCTCCTAGAATTCAAATTGCTGGAGACTGTATTCCAGTCTTCTTTGAACAGATGACTACAGGTGATATTAAGAGTTTCCCTCTGGAGTTGGAACAATAACTCATTGAAACACATGTGGCCATTTACCTCCAAACCAATTAGAAACAGAAGTACTATTTCTGACTGACCAAGATGACAAATATGGGAACAAGGACGCAGGAGCTTATTTCAAATGAAGAATGTATATAAATCCACTAACAGGAGGCAAACCACTCCCACCAACACGATTCTTTCTCTCAAGATAATTATAACTGGCATTTCAAAGGAGCATAGTCATATTTAGTTTCTGGCTTTGCACTAAGAAACATACTGTAAAAAGTAATGGGCTTCAATATTCAGCCAGAGAGAAAAGACAAACCATGGAGTAGGACTGGAAAACCTCACCATCTGGTTACAGTAATAATCTAATAAAGAGAGAACTTTAACTGTCTGACTTCCTTCTGTCATTCCAAACACCAACAGAAGAGAGATGCCACCAAACCTTTTCTAGTCCTTGAAAATCCAAGGGATTAACTTCATAGATCAGTTTCCAATGAGGGGTGAAAGGGGCAAGGAGAGGCAGGACACAGGACAGCAGTTTTTTAACTCCCCAGTAATGACTTTTGAAACTGGGAAATGGCAACCCTGTCCTAAGCACCTCCAACATTTTGAGGGAAATCTTGTAAACAGAAAACCAGGCTGTAGTATTCAGCCTGGGACATGTAAAACCAGTAGAAAAACAGAGCCACCCAGCCCTGTTCCAGCTCCATAGTGCATGGCCAGTGACAAGTGTCTTTCAAATGCTAGAAAGCACAGGGCTACACCAGGCTACCTGGAGCCTGCACATCAAATACACATTTACAGAATTATTATTTTTAAAAGTACCATATAAAATCATTTTAAACACCCTGATCCATAGAAATTATAGCAACAAACCAACCTGTGCAGTTTTTGCTTTCAATTCACTAATCATTTCTGCCAATAAATTTCTGAGTGTTTTACCCAGTTAGGGCACAGCTTAACTCTAGAAGGAATAATTGTTTTCTGACACAACAGAAACTCAGCTAACTGCCAGCATTTTCCTGCTTCACTTCAAAGTTTCTTTTGACAGAAGTTATATAAACTGAGATAAGATCTTCAGAAATAACTGTTAGTAGAATGAGAGGCACTGTGTTCTGGTGGAAGAGCAGCACCATGAGAGGGACCAAGCAAGTAAAATCTTCTGACATTCCTTTGTCTTGAAACAATGAGGCAGAGCAAGGTGAACGGTTTCCTTGCTGCTAATGTTGCCTCTAGACAGCTCTTTTCCTGTGGATCCAAGAGGGAGTATGGATTATTGCTAGTGGGAGTATGAAAAGCAGTTCAGGAAAAAAGCAAGCTGCTTGTTAGGGGGCTGAGATTCACAGGGCTGGAGTTCACACCTCCGTTACAAACTGTTAGAAAACTTCCCAAGAATAAGGACAACTGCTTGGCTAGCCCTTGCCATTGCGATGCCTTCTTCCCTATGCTGTAATTTTTGCAGCCTCTTGGCATTTTAGTGACAAATGCCCAAGTAAAATAGCACTGCATTTCATGGAAGAAACTGCCAGCTCCACAGTCCAAATGAGATCTCAGGAAGAATCCTGAAGTGCATGGATGTAGGAATAAGGTTGCTCCTATCAGGCACCGAGCAATCCAATCAGTACTTTTGTTAGGTTTTGCTATTAAATATGTCATCCTGTATATTTTTCAGCACCAGCTTTGCAATAAGCACGTATGTATTATATCCTAAGAGATATACTGTGTACTCACGAGGCAGTACAACTACCACCCTGTTTTTATAAACATTTCTAGAAATGTGCATATTTTTTTAAACAAAAAAAAGACACAAGGAATTAAAGACTGCAAGCTCCTAGAGAGTTAACTATTATAATATTGTATTCCACATAATTTTGGACAAAGAAACCCACGTAATAATCTCTGCATTGAGACCACATTTCTACTTCAGCTATTACAGTTACAGGGGAAAAAGCCTTAAAAATATCCAGACATGAAATTCAGGCATTTAGTGCAAGGGAATCCACAAGAGCTCTTGCTACCCTGTTTTAACAGACAAATACACATGCTGCTAAAAATTTACATTTTGTATTCATTTGTATTATACACAGATAAGGCTCTTTTTCTTTTCCTACTTTCCTATTTTCCTGGATGTTAGCCTCTTAGATTACATAACCATAGATTACACGTGCTCCCTTGGCAAAAGTATAAGGCTGGATTCTCCTGTTCCACTATTAATCTACTCTAATCACCAAGGCTTTTTCAGATGCTGCTGTTGATGCTTTTCTGGGTGTAGTTCTACCTCTCAGAATCCCAACTTGTGGTTTTTTCTTGGTTTTTGTTGTTGTTGTTGTTGTTGTTTGTTTGTTTGTTTTTTTCTTTTTAACAAAGGTTTGACCTCACCTTGTTGAATATTAAAATGTACATTAATGATAAGATATGACCTTAAAAATTATCTGGGTTTATCCTTAAAATGAACCTGCATCCATCATTACTTATACAATATGAATTTTTGTATTATGTGCGAATTTACCCATCTTTCCTACCTTTATGATTAATATGTTAACCCTTACATGATCCCAACTACACCATGAATGGGAGTAATGCTGCTTTTTTTTTTTTCTAGCCAGATGCACATTCTATATGACCTGTGAATCTTAGAAACAAAGAATTAATTCCAAATTAAAATTAAAAATTCAGAGTTTATTGAGGAAAGTAGTCCAAACTGCAGAATAATCAAATAAAGAAAATCTCAGAAAGTAAAATGCTGATTCTATCAAAATCAACAGCAAAATTTCTGTTTGCTCCATTCAGGTCACAGGATCAGCCCAGAATTCATTTCATTTCTTTTCATTTGATGACAATGTCACTGCCAAAGCCTAAAGGACAGTGCTTCTGACCCTGCAGACCAGCCCAGGGATATTGCGGAGGCACAAAGGGAAGACAGTCCCTCAAAGGCTTCACTAAAATCTGTTTCAGTGGTATTGGGAATGTTAAAGTGATTTTCAGTTCTTTAATCATGCATTTCCTTTTTTTCACCCGTATCAGCCAAATAAATTAGTTCTCACTCGGGACTCAGTACAAGCCAAGTCTCAAGTGTAAAAGTTATGTTCATCCTGCCTGTATCAGTCCTTTAAATTGATTTCTATCTTTTAAAGAAAAAAATCACTCCTCATGTAAATTTTTGGATTCAAGTTTTGCTCCAACATGAAAGGAGTATTCTTGTGTACCCAGCAAGAGTTTATTTCATCCTCAGAGAAAAACGCTAGATATAAAATATTTCTGATATACTGTGAATCTGTAAAAAGAGAATCACAAAAAATATTCTGCAAATTAACAGATATCACCTTTTCTGCTCTATAAAACAGTGTTAATTTTCTCAGATCGTCTATGGGCAGAAGAATGCCTTCTCATCAAATAATACAAATTCTCAAGATTATTCTTGTACACTTGATTGCAGTACAGAAAATACAAGAATATGCACATTCTTTATATTGGTCACCCACAAATTCTCAAGAGACCTAACCAGGTTTTCCACAAATGATAAATAGATACGATTTTTTCATAGAACTCTATAGATGTATGTATGTATATCAAAGAGCACACCCACCTACAAGTGCTTTCTGTATGTATAAAAGAACTGCTTTAAAAAAAACAACCCTGTTTTTTCTTTCTGACAAACGGGCATGAAATAACAGGCTGACATCTGCCTCTGCAGGTCATTCCAGTCAGGCTGCTGCATGTCAGAATTCAAACTGCTCCATCCATCAATGGCAGACCAAAAATTAACGTAGCTTGGAAACTCTGCAGCAAGACAGTAACAGCCCAATTTAAAGCCTGACCTTCGGAGAACGGTGGGGTAAGATGGAAAAATTATTTCATGCCCTGTACCACAGCCAGCAACACAGTTCAGACGGATTCAGTTATTTTTTTTTTTTAATATATAAAATAAAGTTTGCTAGTATAAAGCTGTTAAGCTGTTATGACAGATCAGAAAACTGAGAAGGGCTTTTCATTTATAAGGCATTATCAATTACATGCACAGGCAGGCACTTTCATGGTTTTAAGATTTTAATTACTCTGAATTACTGATTAATATTTTTTAAAGTATAACGTATTCAAGTTTATAAAAACCACTATTTTATTAGCAGCATTATTTTATTAATTAGTGGACTGGGTAAATCCACTAACTGATCAGCTTGAAAATTTTGATGGAAACAGGCTGCAATTTTTACCCAATGCAGAACTTCTGGTCTAATTAAACAAACAGGATAATATATTAAAAATAATTTACCAATATTAGATTATCCTATAAAGGAGTTGATCAAAAGTTATTTAATAATCATAGACATACACATTAGCAATGTGCACCAGCACAACTCACAGAGGTGCCTTTAGCCCTCCTGACTTCATTCCAGCAGATAACAGTGATTAATCCATTTCTTAAATCACCTACTAACACATTTGTTAATTGCTCGATAAGCTAATCTAAGTGGAAGTTTGATAACACATAATTCAAACTTCCATCTCCTGTTGTAAATAGCAGAAATAACATACAGTTTAAATTTTCAAGTTGTCCAATAAAATTCCACTAATTTAATAAAGTTGCCAGATCATATTTTAAATGTAGGCCCAAACCTGAAAAAGTAATTTATTTTTCCCAAGCCTCCCTCTCGAGGTCATCTAAAAAGCTCCCTTAGTGGTTTCTTCCCTAACAAAGCATTTTTTCTAAGGTTGCAAAACATTTTCCTTTGCTAAACAGCTAGTTAACTTTGTAACAGAATCAAAGACATTAAGTAATCTGGAAGATGCTAATAAATAATTATAAGAGAATAGAGAGCTTCAGTTGAAGAGTTTATCAGAGCAACAGCACATGTACGTTTCCTATTTTGTGCTTATAAAAATATACAAACATCCTGCTGCCCCTCTCATCTTTTCATATATACAAGTCAGCTTTTCTTATCATATTTTGAAATTCAATCTGACCAGAAAATTTCACAACAGGCCACTAATTTATAGTTTTTCTCAAAAGCATGCAGAACCGGATGCTTTGGGCAATGGAAACATTCTCTTTATGCTTTTTATTGCATTACTTCATTGCCACTGAAATAGGAAAATTGTCTCTCACACAACCAATACCATGTCTTTTTGGAAATCTGAAGACAGTGAGAAAGGAAACAAGCAAAATTAGTCTAGATATGAATATGCCTTAATGGTAAACTTAGAACCATTGAAGAATTAATGGCAATCACTTCTCTCCTCATGGTACAACAATACAGGAAAATTACCAGCAAAATTCCAGGTTCACAAGAGACAACCACCACCCAGATTTTATTTTTCCTGGGATAAAATGGTTTGTTTAGAGTGATGGAAAAGAGGAAAGTTCTATCTTCTTTTTTAGTTCTATAAAAATGCAGATCAATCAATCTGCACAATAATCTAGTAAACCATGGGTAGAATCTCCCTAGAAACAGCTGATTGACAAGTTTACAAAAGTATCTGTCTGAACCGACACGAGGTGGGTATTTCTGGTGGGGAGGCAAGAGGACTGAGCTTCCCAGGGACTGGGACAGGCTGCTGAGAAACCTTGTGGATGGCCCAAACTCTGGGGAAATGCTAAGAGCTGTGAGGAAACAATCATCTTATTCAGCATAGTATGGACTCATACTATCCCCCATGCTGGACCAGTTCAGATAGTTTGGTTTTAAATATGCCAATTTAAAATAATTACACCTAGGAGTAGAAAGACAGTATTTCAGAACTATAAAGACAAAATAATTCAGAACAAGATATCTGTGTAATGTGTTGCTAAAACTACCCTAGTATTATTTGTGGGGAAACTGAATGAGATTTCCTGCCTGTGTCTGGTGCTGATGAGACAGGAACTCTGCAAACATCCTGGGGCCTGGCATCAAGAGCCAATGGAAAAACTGAAGAAAAACCCAATACTGAAAGAGGAGACAATCAAAAAGAAAATATAGAGGTATATATGTAGCTCCATGTACAGTAAGTATTGTATGGCAAAAGGCTGTATCTCCTCAAAAAATCCAGAGCAAGGACCAATATACAGAAGCTGAAACTGAGGAAATTCAAACAAAAAGGTTGGACTGGATAGAAAGGGGATGACAACTTGAAACAGCACAAGATACTCTATTGAAACACACATTTAGAGGCTTAATACAGAATTAACTAACTTCAGTGCTGTATGTTCTGCAGGATGTTAGATGATTCAACACTTCCTTCTGGCCTTATGATCTATAATCAATGAAATAATCCATTAGTTGCACTTTATAGAGTTTCTTACATGCATGGTCTTGTGAAGTATCCGGGGTAGCCCGCTGCCAAAGCCAAGCTGGCAGACTGCTGCTTCTCACTTTGATGAAGTCAGGAATTGAAATATTTGCACTGTGATTATCACACAAAATATATTAGGTTGTCTGTCCTCATTTTATAACCTAACATTACACTAACAGTAATTATGTGTAATATCATCCACTTATTTTGAAGTAATCAAAGCTGCAGACTGTTTTCCTGTTTTAAAGGAAACTCTCAAAACTTCAACAAATCTGTAATTGTGTAGAAGTAGTCTTTAAAAAATAAACTGAAACTGTTTTACCTTTGTCTGTTGCATTGTCTTGCGAAAGAGCCATGTGTGAGAAGAGGTTTTTTATCAGGAGAGCAGTAAGAACTTAAGAGTTAATAGATTTATTTTATTTTACTTATAGAGCTGCTGGGACAGTAGAAGAGAGTCAACTGGCATATCAAATGGCAAATTTTGTTCTTTTTGTCTTATGTGTTTCCAAAGGACTGATGACTTCATAAAAATTTGTCTGATGCTGCCCGCTGTCCAGTGCTTCAGGCTGCTGAGTGTTGTTTCAGAAATACTCTGAGATAACCTGAGTAGCAGCCACCCCTTTCCCCCAGAGGCTCCCCGAGCCTGCTCACCCCAACTCACAAATACCTTAGAGAGGGAAATTTACAAATGTCAGCCTCCCTTACAGACATCCACAACCACATTGCATTTGTTCAGAAAAGAACACTTTCTAATGTAATTAACAAATTAGCATATTATAAATATTATGACTGCAAACATTTAGAAGTGATCCTAAATTCACACATATGTAAAACACGAAAGGCAGGTGCCTGAAAACATCCTCGAGTCACAGGGAAACCCGGAGGAGAGATGCTGCGTGGCTCTTTAGTGTCTCAACACCTTCACAGACACTACTGACAGCAGAGAACAATTCTGGATACTGCATAAAAGGATTCATACTTGAAAGTAATGTTGTTTGCTCTATCTGAATTATTTCAACTCCCTTCCATTAAATTATTAATGTAATATCAATGTCCTATTTAAAAGAGCAAGTTCATTCTAAAGCAACAAATAGAAAATTAACAGCAAGAAAATTATTAAATAAAACTGTATATACACTAACCTAAATTCACATACACTGTAAGAGTTAGCAGTGTTGTCACTAGAAATGTGTTTCCAAATTTATTTATTTTTTTTTTAATTTGAAGCCTTTGGGTGGGAGGAATGAGGATTAGGGAAGAGAGGCTATTTTTCACTAAACATCAGATAGGAGATTTCCAACACTGCATTATGGTGAAAAACAGTGACAGCACAGAAGTACTGCAGAGATGGGAAGGACAGAAAAAGAACAAAAAGCAAAGGATATGATCATTATCTTTACACAGTTACTCCATTTCTGGGATACTAATTAAGATCACAAGTATCTTGTTTCAGAGCAGCAGCAGCAGTTTTGTGTCACAAGTGAAGAGGGAAAAGAATGATCAGATCTTCTGGCTGGGACTAAACCTGTCAGCAGCTAGCAGACGGGGAGGAGCAGGACAAGTTGCATTAATGGCTAGAGATGCACAAACTCTTTCTGATACACAAACTTGTACACAGCTTTAACAGTCCCTTTTCCCCCCCTCTCTTTCCAGATGTTCCAATCAAACATTTATTTCACTTTGTAAGAGAGAGGCAGTATCCTACCCTGTTAAATCAGCAAATTATTCTATTAATAGGTAGCAACCACTACAATGACACTAAAATGGCTCAAAGCATGATTTTTTTTCCTACTTGGAAAATATTGGAAGACCAAGAGTATATGATCAGGTTTGAAGAACCATGACCATTCCAGACCAGCGTTAGGAGGAGCCCAGTTTTCCTTAGGACAGACAGCTTAGGAACTGCCAGCTCCCCCCTGGCAGGGGGTTCCAGCCATCCTCTGCTGTACCACACTCCTCCATTCCCTGAGGATGGCATCAGAAAACTGATGCAGCTCCCATCAGCCACGTGTACAGGTAAGGACAACCAAAGACAAGGTGCAGTTCCATGTGTTTACTCTGATCAGGCCCATTTTTCATTCCTGAAATGGCTGCATGACTGTTAGGGATGTGTGTGCCCATCCCTGTTGCCATGGGGCAGCCGTGCCCGAGACATGTGATGTGCAAACCAGATTTGTGCACATTGAAACATGCACAGGATTTGATTCTTCCTCTCGACAGAGAGCAGGGTTTTCACTGAAAGCTCATTTAATAAAAATAATGCAATGCAAATGAACAAATCAGAAAAATTAGATTGATGGAAGTAGCTCGGTCGCTGTAATTACACAAGGTATATTATTTCCTAAATTCTCTTTGCATTAAATATATACCATACATTTATCAAACATAATTAGCAGTTTAGGTGACAAGGGTTTGATTTTTCTTCTGCAATAAAAATCCCTCTACACTGGTATGTACACCTAAAATGTAATATGAACATTTTCCTACTATTGTTTACTCCTCAAAGAAAAAAATCCACAGGATCAAAGAATCAGAAGGGGAATACCATTTGGGACTTACAGAGTAGAAGATGAGTAAGACGGCCAGGTCAGCCTTCTGTGGATTTCATAGGCATAAAATAAAATTAAATCAAAGCTTTCAAGGTTGTTAGTCAAATAAATTATATTTGAAAGCAAAATAATAGATTATTCCCCAGTACAGCTTTATTTCCATTACAATCAGCTTTTCATTTTTTCAAATATCAAAATAAATTGATGAACAAACAGCAACAGAAGTTATGAAAGTAGCTGAGACAAAGTTGAACATGGTTACTGGTCATTTGACTAAAAGGACTTTGAAAAACAAAGTCAATTCAACAAAAAAATTATTTTTATCTAGCACTAGATTCCTTTGTTTTTCTTCGCCTTTTGATAACTTCCCTCTGTCTAAACCTAATTTTAAGAATAGTCTGAAGAACCTTTTCTTAGGCCCCCCAAAAAGTAAGGCAATACAACATAGAGCTGAAGCTGAGCACTAATCCTCAGATCTCTGCTGGTACTCCTTGGGCTGACTTCTGGATTGAGTCTGTCTTAAATTTGAGTTCCCTGTCTTCCACTTCAACTGAATATTTTTGCAACACATTTTTAAATTATCTTTGTATTTTATAATACAAGTTGCTTTTTTTTTTCCCTATGATTGTAACAGTGGGGCACATCCTCAAAAATATTCCAAAGGTAAGTTAAGCATTTGAGACTTTTTATGCAAGCTGTGTTTGTTTTTAAACCCAGTGAACAGCAGGATCAAAGCTGTGCTGGCTGAAAATGTTGTTTGTTGTACAATGGGCAAAAACAGTACCTGAGAATGTCCCTTGAAAAAGAAGCCACATATTTGAATGAGGATGCAAAGTGATATCTTTCTATAAACAATATGTTCAGTAATTTGATGTTACTGTAAAAACTACACTCTTCAGGACTAATTAAAATATCTAATTGCAGTGTCTCACACCTTCTGTGGGAGCACTGTGGTAAGCAGCAGTCCATGTTTTGCAGTCCATGCAGTTCTTCCCACTGTAACACTGCCAACTCCTTTCTGCTGCTTTCCCCACTGGCTGTTTGCAGCAGACTCGTGCAAGTGCACAGCAGCAAAACAACTGTTTTACCTTTAAACAAAAACCTCCCCATCTCTGTATTAGTGCTTTCATTTCATTTAATCTAATCTCCCCTGTATGCCACAGGGCACCTCAGTGTTTCTGCTTTATAGATTCAAGTTGATGTTCAAACTTACTTCACTTACCGAAAATAAACTCAGCTAGAAATGTATTAGTTTGCTTGGTTTTAAAGCTATTTCAGAAAGCAAGCATGTTAGCAAAATATTAGTTGCAAAATCTTAGGTTGAATTTCTAAAGTTTGTTAAGCCATTTGTTTCAGGATGGTTTGCACCATTGATTGAGAAGGGAGCAGAGAAAAGACTGCTTGCTTACATCTTAAATAAATATATTAAATGTACATTGCATACACCTCACTGCGTATCGTTCTTACAAAAAGCCACTTGGTCCCCATAAATGCCATCAAACAGCAGGACAAGGGATATTTTTATTTATAATGAACTCTCTTTTTTATAAACACACAAGTGGTATTTTTCACAGGGATTTAGAGCAAAACATGGAATACATGAACTGCTGTGTTCCACTGGAATATAACTGCCATCTCCTCTCCCTTCAGTAAGACATGAGGGTGTTTCTAATCTCATAGCAACTAGCCCCAAAGCACTGATATTTAGAGGCTGCAGTTCAATTTACTAAACATTGGGACATTAAAAGCTATTACACATGTTTAAGAAATTTCAGTAGCACATACAGAAAATGATGAACCTGAAATTCTGACTGAAACTAAAGGCAGTGACATCAGTCTGCCCTGACCTCCTCACAAGAAAACAAGAACCTCTCCAAAACAACTGGGATAATGAAGTTTTTTCTTCTCAATAGCTGAATGTTTCTTTGGGATTTTGGACACATGGGAGTTTTCTTTAGGTTTTGGATAGTGTAGGGAGGTTTTTTTTGTTTTTTTGTTGATTTTTTTTTTTAATAGTTTCACAGAAAATAACTATATCAAAATAATGGCAGAAAGCACTTACAGTTTTTTCTCTTAAAATCCCCTAGGATCATTTGGGGACCTGAAGTCAAAAACCTTCACTTTAGAACAATAAATAAATAAACCCGCTAAAGCCTTCCCAGGGCTGGCCAACTGTAGCATAAGTAATGCAGGAGGCAGAGAGATGCCAGATAAATTTGATTACTATAAAAGATGGGAATATGTTTCTTTCCTCAGAGAATTCACAAAAAGGGGTCAAAAACAAAGCAACACTGAAAGCGAACAACTTCATTTCGCCAACAACTCAAGGCGAAAATACACCACAATTTCAAGGAACATTTTATCACATTGGTGCAGACACCTCCTAATCTTCTATTTCTGAAAAAGTAAAATGGGAAAGAGTCAAAGCAAAATGAGACTCCTCTTTCTTTTTGGAAAAGTGATACTGATTAGTATATCAATTTGCTAAGGAGTTCAAGAATTATTTTCTTCTTCCACCTGCTCCCAGTATCATAACATCTCTAACACATTTCATTAAGAAAAAGTAATCTTACATTTCACCTTATTCTTCCTATTTGTCAGATTACATCATTTACAGCATTTACAACACAATCAGAGAGCATCATTAGGAGAAACGACTTCCCATACTTCCCTTGTTAAAGAAAAACAAAGTCTTGACTCAATGTTAATTGTTACAGCCCTGAGTAGTGATTAGATGTAGAGATCCCCTGAGCACTATTCAACTAAAAGATAGTCCAGATTTCACATTGCTACGTTTTCCTCCTGTAAATAGATGAGCTCTTGCACATTGCTATTACAGCAGCCCCTACTACTGCTGGCCTCTCTGGAATTACTTTTTTCCTTCACGGGTCCTAAGGTTGCACTTGGCTCATCCACTAACACATCATGTTGGTGGCACAGCCACACCATTGGCTGAGCCATCACCAGCAGCTGATAGACTTTCATCTAACAGCAAAAGCTATACCTACTAGAATCTGTTAGATTTCACCTTATTTTCATTACCTACTTAGTGTCATCCAGATCTTCCTATTTTTATGTCCCAAACTTTCATTCCATTAACAGTATCAATTAACCCTAATGGTCATCAGCCCAGTTTCAGTAATCCATGGGCAATTTCTGTAGAAGAATTACAAATAGGTATTACAAAACCCCTTATATTTCAAGAACAAATCACTTCCATCTAGTTTGATAAACTCATTTTCAGCACACAAAAATCTTGTATTTGCACTACACTTCTTACAAACGTTCTCCTACTTGTGAAAAAAACTGACACTTCCCTTGGTGTCATTGTGCCAGCTGCTAAACAGGGCACAAAGCATAGACTTGGCACCACTTCTTACTAATAGTATTTTTTAATACTAAAAAGAAAAAACAAAATGTTTCTGGAACAGTCAGTCTTTGGCTAGTTCCATTTTATTCCTTTTTCCCATAAAGTTTCCTGTCTTCAGTTCTTTCCTTCACGCTGCCATGGTATTTTTCTTTCTTAAAAAAAAAAAAATCAGTTTGTACTGTATTGTTTCAATACAGAGAAACTAAGGACAGGGAAATACTGACTGTGGTAGAAATCAACAGATTAGATGCTGGCTTGAGCATCATCTGTACACTGTCCCCTTACAATGTCTTCTCTTTCCAGCCACTCAAAATGTTTGCATGAGCACAGCAGAGCTGTTAGGAAGTACATCTTTTAGAGAACAGGCACACAATGTGAAAATACTAGAAGATAAATAATGAAACAAGATTTCTCAAAGTGCTTTCAATTTCTTCAGCCATTTTCTTTTTCTAAGAAACCTGATAGCACCATATATAATTATTTTTCTTCAAATACTTATTTTTTCAATATTAACAGAATTCTGACCCCCAGCAATGTAAAAACACAACAAAATTATATGAGTTGGAGACACATGGAAATCAGCTGTGCAGAAAGGGTACTGTAACCTGCTTCCTGTGCTTGAGAGAACACCTTTGGTAGGTCTATAAAACTACAATGCAAAAGTCCTCTAGTGTTAATAATGTTTGTACTCCAGGGCATAATTAGTTTAATTTTTTACATCAAGCAGTTATTGAAATAGAAAAAGTCAAAACCTGCGGAAGGATCCTTCTGCACTGAGAAGTGACTGATGGGCAGCTCTTTGACTAACTGAACAAAGGGCTCCTGTGGATTGTAATACACTGATCCACTTATGAATCATAAATGATACAGAAACCCTTTTGCACCTTTGAGATTTTCTAGATTTCAGGAGGGAGGGACTGTTTTCCTCTGACAAAATGTTATTCATTATGATTATTTTTTTTCCTTTAAAAAAAACAACTGCAAACTGCATTTGATATGTTTGAGATGTATGTCCAATCAGAGCCAGTGCTTTAGATATTCTGCTGTAGGTAAGCTTTGGGAAAGAGAAGTACAGCAGGTTTTTCAGACCCTTTCACAATTCTCTGAAATATTGCATAGGAAGGATGAGAACAGACTTAGAGGCAGGTTAGGATCCAGATGACCCGTAAGGCCACTAATGAGAAGGCCCAAGGAATGAGAAGGACACAAGGAATTAATGAGAAGACATTTCTTCTATCTACATAACACCAGGTTTTCTCTTTTCTGAGTACACCAAATGCTTTTATCAGCTACACCACCCTCTTATCTAGACACATCTATCATGCTATGTTCTTACACTATATACACATAATTTGTATATTTTACATATGTAGCAATATTATGTAGCATATACATGGCTGTGCACACACTCATTTTCAGAGTGACACAGACTATCAAAACCAAATGTTGGGAGATTGGGAGATCAAAATGCTACCAGGACAATGCTACTTTTGATCCTTGTATGTATGCTTTAATTGAAATGATCCCATTTTCCTCCACAGGAGCCATATGTCATCAAGCACAGGAAAAACTTGGTGTTTAGTCACACTTTGTGAGACTAAAACAAAGTGGAAACGAAGGTTCTGTTTCTACTACTGCCCATGAGTTCCTACTCTGTGTATATATGTTGAGTGCCTACTCAACCATGCAAGTACATGACATGCCACAACACCTAACTCCTGCTTCCCCTTTGGATATCACTCTTACCTCCACTCTGCCTCTCAAACAAACTGCTTCACTGGGCTCCTGACCTTGAAACTTAGAATGCAGCTTTTTTAGTTCTCACTTTGGTAAAGTTCAAAGCATTCTCACCACCAACATGTCTTTCTGTAAGTTCACACTGCTTAGGCTCCAACAAAAACATACAAAACCTTAGAAAACTTCCTCAGGATATTTATTAATGTAGCATCTTAAAAGATTTTTCTAACAGTTTTGTTTTTTTGGTTGTTTTTTGGGGTTGTTTTTTTTTTGGTTGGTGTTTCTGTGAAAGAGTTATGTCTTTTACATAAAGGTGTAAGAGTGTTTAAAAAATTAAATGTTGGCATGTCTGAAACAGCATTAGAACAAATAACCTTTTGCTGCAGCAGTTTCACAGATAGCAGTGTCTGTCCTCACTCTGTACACGAGACAGGAGTTTTTCATTTCATCTGTCATTTAAAACTTGCTGCAGTGATTCCACAAACCTGTCCACACTATTAGCACAAAATGAAGAGAAGCCTTTCCCTATCCCTCCCCAATTCAAGTTATTTTGGCCAAAATTCAACTGCACAAATAGACCATCATAGCACTGATTACAGAGAAACAAAGCATACTTAGTTCTAGATAATGAATGAAAAAAATCTGATATTCTCACAAATAAAACTGCATATTGTATTTGAACACATCAGAATAAAATTATGCTGTATATAATATCAGCAAACTTACTGTGGAAACAATATACCATAGCCAGCAACCAGCTAATGCACACAGTTGTTTCGACAGTTTTAAACACAGATTTGCATTTATATCATATTTTCAGAAATTACTCTCCCAGGACAGTGTAAGAGTCTGGAACAAAGCTTCTCCTTGAAAAAAATGCATATTCAGGCAGTGATCACCTACATATTCTGTGGTCATTAGCACAGGCAGATCACTTACTGCTTCAACTGCCCCAGAAAAATTACAAACATTATCATTATTGCTGAAATTATTATTGTTGGTGTAGTCTTTAAATGCTCAAATCTAGAGTTATGTTCTGAAAATACATTATTCACTAACCTATGTGCTAAAGCCTTAAACTCACACTGTGGCCACAATTCACACACCTTCAGACTGGGTCAGACTGAAAGCTGAGAAATGGGCAGATTTTACATATAAGCCATTTAAATAATGCTAACTACTTGCACTTGGAACTCAGCTTGGAAATAACAAAGGAAGAGGTTTCCTTACCACATGGGAAGGACTTCTGGACTGCAGAACATAACACAGGCTGCTCACTTCCTTGGCATTAATTCAGTAATTCCACTCCTCGTTCAGGATAAATCCAGAAAGTAGCTAGCACAAATAAATAAGAAAAAAAACTAATTTTTTCTTTAGATCTTCTTGTCCAGTCTAAAAGTCTGTTCTGAGAGAGGTTGCAACAGTCCTGGTGGGTCCCACACCAGTATAGAGGGGCATTGTCTTAATGGCAGCCCCTCAAATGCACACAATGCCCAAATTTTTGGACAGCAGTACTATGGGATGCACACAGTGAGCATGACCTTACAGAGTGAGGGTCTCCAAACACCTTGTGTTCCTGCCCTTGTATAAAAGCCCAGTAAGCCCACGTTACTTCTGTAATACAGACTTTTGCATGGGAAAAGCAATGGAAAGCTACCAACCAACCGACCACCTCTTTACTCTTTAGTACATTGATACAGAGACTGAAAAACATGAATCAAATCGAACTACAAGATGCTGATGGAAGAACACTTTTCAAGAAAGCACCAGTTAATAGTTTCATGACTGAATAAGAACAGAATTCAGAACAGAATAAGGCCCAAGAATCAGTCACAAGAAACCATGTGAAAGTCTAAACGTAGACTATATGCCTCTCTTCCTTTTCTATGTCAAAACAGTATTTTAATTTTATTTTTAAATCTGCCAATCAGAGCAAAACTAATCACAAAAAAAGAGAGATCTTTATCTTTCAAACATCTGTCATATATTAAAATTTCCCGTGTCAAATAGACAGAATAAGGATACATGGACAGTTTTCACAGATTTCCTCACATTTGTGCACTTGACAATTAAAATATACAGATATTTATGAAAACTGAAACAACCAGTTAGTGCACATTTCTTCTCTCTGGAAAAGACTTTGCAGAGGAAAAGAAGCTTCAAGCAGTAAGCAGTTACATTTTATTTCCTTTTCTGGAAAGGAAAGGAAAGACTGCAGGGCTTGCAAGGAAAGATAGTCTAAAACAGGTATTGCAATTTTCAACACTACAGACGCATGTTGTAATATGCAAACTCTGAACTGCATTAAATTACAATCTCAATTAATATCTGACATTATTACTAATGGTGAGACGATACATCGTTTGCAACTTGCGTAATAGCACGTGCTCCAGTGTGAAAAGCTCTCTGTGCCGGGCTAGATGCCTAAAATTCCCCTACCCCTCTGACCTTTGCTGTGAAAAACGTTGCTATTCTACTCTGAGACCAGTTTCCTGAACTGAAAGAGAGAGAAATAGAGCAGGAGAAGGATGTCACTTAAAATGAGAGGTGTTTCCACCAGGAAGATACCAACACAATACCAGAGCGGTGAGCTGCACGCAACAGGCATTTAGTACTAAAATACAAACAGAAACCCACCAGGACAGAGGATCAGAAAAGTCTAAATAGACCAGGCACTAACACCATAAGTGAAAATCGCATCCCCAAAAGTGGCAGAGGAAAAGAGACATGAAAAAACTGAAATAGAGGCGAGGCAAGAACGGAAACTCACAGGGGGAGTCTCTGTGGCACTAGATGCAGGATCTGGTAAGCAGAGGGAAGTGAAGCCAGTTAACCAAAACAGAACCCATGGAGAGGGATTTGGAATAAGAAAACCAAGGGAATGGTCTGAGGACTGAGGTGCTGCAGTTCCACTGACTGGGAACACCTGCCTCATGGCTTTTCACCACCTACACCAGGACCCAGGGCAAACACTGCCCCAGGAATGTCACCCCTGCCTGTGTAGTGAGAGGACACCAACCTCAGGAGCCTGAACCACTCATCCATTTTCCACTCATTAATGTGTATTATTGAATATTGATCAAAACGTTTTCTCCACACTGGCAGTTGTAACACTGTAAGGATGTGAAAAAAGCCTTCAAAGATAATTTTTTAGATACAATGAGGAAGACTAGTAGATAATGCTCCATACTATTAACACTCATAATTAACTACAAAGATAAATAACACCGCTTCAAGTTCCTTATCTATTTGCTATCTCTGCAGCAAAAAAAGTCTTATTGCTACTGAAATGCTCTTTCAAAGGTTTTCAGTAAGAGCTGAGGTTATATACTGGTACCCCCTTTTTTCAGTCAACACCAAAATATTTCTTTAAGCATTGTGACCTTGAAAATATTTGATTTTAAATAAATTAAAGAATAAGCTACAATGATAACTTTAATATTTGTATTATTTTTAGCATGCCAGAACACATGTAAGTTATCAAAATGTGGTAAGTCCGATGAATCAAACATTTCTGAGTTATGAGAATTTTTGTGTGTAGCATAGTCTGGGAACACAAGAGAGGTTACAAAATCCAAGACCATCCAATGACAACTTGTGGAAAGCTTCCCAAATTACTTGTCCATGTGCAATGAAATAACCGACCACATGATGAAAGATTTTACTAAACGTGAAATAAATACAAATGGTTATCTAGTTACGTTTATGCAGCAAGCATGTAAATCTGTTTGTCTGCATTCACAGCAGAGCTTCTTGAAATACCAGCCCCTGACATGGCACCATCATCAGATGAAAACTTAAAGGGATCTGACATGGACTAATACTGCATAATTAAAGCCAGTAAGAGCTAGAAAAAGGAGACAACCATTTCTGTTCTTCTGTTAAAGACTCGACAGATGCCACATCAAAGAGGCAAAGGCTCTGCTGCCAGTGTCACAGAGTTTCTCAAGAAGCCCACCCAAAGCACCCCCCATGTCAGCAGTTCTCATGGACAGCCGGGGCCCCGGGCATCGAGGTCCCTGCCTTGCCCTGCTCCCTCCAGCACTGCTTGGCTGGGGTCTCAGCACAGGGAGAGGGCAAACGAGACCTGGGGTTAGCAGGTAAGCACCAATAAACCAGCAGACACCTGAGGTAATGGTGCATCAATGACAAGAATCCTGCAGCTACCTGTATTCCTTCTGCCATGGTGCTGTCTGTGTAACCTTGAATTGCAAATGCTTCGCTGAATGCAGCGGGCAAGGCTGTCAGTGCAGACCAGGCAGTAGAGATCTATAGCTCTAAACTGTTCCTCCTTCACTGTGAACTTCTCAACTCACAAATCAATAAAATATTGAGTAATAAACAATGAGCCAGAAATAATCTTGGAAAAACAAACAAACAAAACCCCCCACCTTATTCGTAATTTTGAGTCCTGGAGACCACACATTTTCTGACATAAGTTCAGGAAATAAAAATCTCATTAAAGCTTTAGCCAAAATTTCTAACTCATCAAAGAACCATGTTCTGAATACCAATGAATTTCATGAAAAAGAAGTGGGTTTTTTTTCTTTTCTGCATGTCTGTAAAATATCTCTCAGGTTACAAACCAAATCTGATGACACTGAAAAGTCTTTCAGGAACAAAGACAGACAAGTAAAACAACCACCAGATCTCTTTAATTCCATGCAAAAGTGTCAACAGCAAAATCACTGCATCTCTTCCATAGCAGAATATTAAATAGTTCATTAATATCCATTTTCCCTTCTTCTCTTTTCAGAGGCTACTCAAATTGTTTCTGTTTGATTTTACATGAGTGAAACTCCTCCCAAATGAAACAGGTACAAGTATCTTGAAAGAACATTCAAGTGTACATCATTCAACACCTTGGCAGTCCCTATCTGTGCGAAACAACAATAGCATCCCGCTAATAACAATGACTTGCTTAACTATTCATTTTTGTAAATAATGGAACTGAAAATTATCTAGTGATGGATTTACACTTTTACAATGCATCTCAGGGATGAAAATGAATAGGGACGAAGAAATTATGTATAGTACAATGGCTGACACACAGAACTTAAGATTCTAGCTAGCTCCACAGAAGAACACAAGCTGGAAAATGTGGCACCACAATTTTTAACATTTTACCTTTGTCTAATACTACTATGAAACATCCTATACGTATTATTTGTCTAATACTAGCACTTAAAGACTCCAATTAAAATCCAAACACCATTATATTAGGCAGAAATAGTATGAAAGTTACAATAGGTGTCATTGCCATTTTAATTCCAAACAACCACAATAAACTACCTATTTCTTAGATATGCCTTCCTTTACATTGTTGTTACCCACACAATTTAACGTTAGCTCTTACATTCAGGGGGAGAATTAAAAGGATTGCCTAGGCAATCTTTTCAGACTTTTTTTTTATTTGAAAGCCACACTGATATTTCTAGTGGAGGCATGCAGCCTGGAGAGTGAAAGCCTACTGACACCAGGCTCTCTTTCCTTAATCACCACCCTTGGAACCGTGAGACCCCCTGGACCATGAGCTGACATGGCCTCCTCCTCCCCTGGGCCATGAGATTGCAGTTGTACAGCAAAACACGCATTTAGTTTTTCTTCTCCCTGCTCCTCCTTTTTAGTGAATTCCTCCTTTTATTTTAGCTTAAGTACTGGCACACTAACCAGACCCCTTTGCTCTAGTCTAGGCTACCACTTGACTTTGAAAATATTTGCACACTGAACAACTTAATCTGAGAACTAGGTGTGATCTGTTTGAAAGAGATTCTGAGACAGAGATACATCTTGCATGCCAGTTGGATCATTCAATATCAGTTTGTTTTGTCTTAAAGAAGACACCACAAATTAGCAGAGATAATGAGAAATAAGTTTCTTTGGAGGCAGGGGACTAACAAAGATGACAATTTTTCCGGTAAAGTTTATAAACACACAAAAAAGTTTATAAGCACTACTTTGTGTACCAAGTAACAAATGGTGTTTATGCTGTGACTGTAAGTTCTCTAGTAGGGTGTTTATTATAAACAGTATTTCAAACACAGGCAGGATTTTAAGAGACAATGTATAAATATTTTAAATGGTAAAATATAGGTGTTGGGGTTTTTTTGTACTGTGTCCAGAAAATTTGCACAAACACATCAAATTCTCCACCTAGGGAATTTACTTTATTGTTAAGTTTGCATTTAAAACAAATGTACATGACCTATTTTGGGGCTAATATAACTAAAAGGAACCTATTTGTTGTTTATTATTTATAGAAGATTCACTTCAGATTAGGTCTTTTGCAGACACGTGTGTCTGTGTGGCATCATAAAGCATCTCCAGCTATCCCCCAGCACTAAAACAGACCAGCAAATGACAAGTTAGGATGTATCCCAGTACACAGAGTATTTTATAAAAGCCGAGATTAAAAGCTGTTTTTTTCCTCTTCAGAAAGGCCACATGAAAGAGCTACTACCATGGCTAATGCATTGACCTTCTGTGTCTGATAATGACAAGTTCAAGTTCCCAGAGTTGGATAAGATGTGGAACTAAAGTAAGTGCACTCAAGCGACGAGTTCTCTGTTAGAACCTCACTTGCAGAACCAGCCCTATACAAAGAAAGAAACCAGTTTAATTTTATATATACACATAAACACACAATTGGTTTTTCTACACCATTGTCTTAAGTCTTCCATCGAAGGCACCGCTGCTTCCTTTCATTTTTTAACAGCAAACTTGAAGTTATTTCATGTCAGTAAATTATGTCAGTCATGAAAAACAGAGATGTAAAATTACTGCTTGTGTACAAAAGGTGACATTTTCACCTTTTTTCTTGTAAACAGAAAAAGAGTAAAACATAATAAAATTATACTTTTCACATAAGAGATACACATCTCTTTACAAACCCTGACTTCCAAACTTTCAGGAAATTAGAACTGCATTTTTATATAAGTGGACTTCTTAAAGTAAGCTCCTCTTGAAATCTACCATCTGCCTTTTGTGTTAGAAGCAAGACAGCAAAAGTACATAAAGCATTTCATCCTATCATCAGCTAAGAAAAAACACAGTTGCCCTAAAGCATTTATTCCTCCGTCCTTAGTTCTGTACAGTTTTGCAGGTTACAGTGTCTGCAGCTCTTCAGGGGCAAAGTAAAACTCCTTCACAATGCTGCTGGCATGACAGAGGCACAGAAAACTGCTGCATCAAACCAGGCACCAAGAGCAACGGGTTCGGGAGATAAGGCAGATAGAGTTTGACTAAGGAAAGAAACTAGAAAGGCTGCTCTTTTTCTAAATGGCTAATACTAGTAATACTCCACATTAGGGTGTACTACCGATACACATATTTGATGCTTTCAAATATTATTATTTCAAATTACACAGAGAGATTACAACCTTTATATCTGGAAGTTATACAAGACAAATAATAAAGGCTAAAAAAATGCTGTGACTCCAATTGGTGTAAATTGACACGTGCATCATCAGTTTTGAATCATCAGCTCACACCCAATGTTTTACACTGAAATATTCCTGCCAGAACAGGCCGTGATCACAGGGGAACACACCATTCAAAAAAAAATTTCCTTCTAAATTTGGTTCTTGAAACAGTAATTCTAATTTCCTCTTTCTCACCCCCAATTCAAGCTTATCTCAGAAACAATAATTTATTTAGAAAGAGAAATTAATCTTAAGGGTCTCCAAAGTCTTGGGTTATTGCACTACAGTAAATTTTCATAGCTTGAAATTTTTGCTTTTCCTTAGAAAACACAGAGATATTGAATACAAAAAACTACACATTAAAAGAACACTAATATTTCTAAAACAAGAGCTTGAGCTGAGAGAAAGAAAGGTTAAGAAATTGCTGTAATTAAACTTGTCCAGGAAGACAGATTAAGGTCAAATATGTCTATTAATTTTAGGTATCCATTCTAAGCCACCTTAGACTTGATTTATTTTTTTTTTTCTTAAACACTCAGCATTTCATAGCGGTTAACATGTGCTAAGAATGTTTTTTACCAGTTTCCCATTTCCACCACCTTTGCACACTGAGCACCACACAGCCAAGCCAAGCACCCGGCCACGGAGTGGGCACTGCTCCCCGCGTCTGTGTGAGGGTGAAGTGACCTGACCAGCACCACATCAGCAATTTCTTACAGAGGCAGAAAAAATTCCCTTTTTTTTTTTTTATTTAAAGAGGCATTTATCTTTTTTACTTATGGAGTCCACACTGATTTTCCTGTGTGCTATATTAATTTCAGCTTCCAACACCCACAGAGCAGGAGCCCCGTGCAGCAGTTAACTCCCGCGTTCCAAACCTGCATCACCCCCGTGCCAGGGAACAGGATGGAAACACTTTCAACTCCGGTATCAACCAAACTCTCGGTGAGGTGAGCAGGGATAGGCAGGGGTCTGTGCCACCCTGCCCCTGTGGCAGACCCCCACCAGCTCTCCCCCAGCTCCCAACCACCCCCAGAGCTCCAGGGAGCCATTTGCCTCCCCCCAGGGATGGTTCCTCCATGGCCCTGTGCCCCCCCAGGCCCACCTTCACCCTTCCTCCTGGGCTCTGAGAGAATTGTGCTGACCCCCCCCCAAGGGACCCATCCCAGGCCCACAAGGGCACAGGGACTCACCTGCATGCAAAGTGCTGCCCAGACACCTGCCTTGAACTAATGCCACAGCTGCGGGGGGCACAGGAAAACGGGAGGAAGCAAAGCTCGAACCAAAAATGGCTTCACATTTGGTGCTGAAAGTTAAAGCAGCCAAAATAACAAACAGCACCAGTTTATGGCTCAGCACAGGGCACAATGACAGCTCCCAGCTCCCCTCTGCCTGTCCTGGGCCATGTGCCCTCAGCCTGCTGCAGCCTCTCTGCCTGCCGTGGGCCCTTGGGCTGTCACAGAATTGTTCCAGTTGGAAAAGACCCTCAGGATCTAACATCTAATCCTAACCCATTCCTGGCACAACTTGCATCCATTTCCTCTTGCACTGCCATGGTCACAGGGCTAGTGGCCACTGACCCCAGTGAGGCGACACTTGGTGGGCCACAGCCCGGCCTGGGGATTCTCCTGTGTGGGAAATGGCACTCAGCTGAAACAGAAGATGCACTCACGCTTTGTAACACATTTTCTTGGGGTTTTGTTACATCCCTCACTACTTCTAATTATCAAAGAGACTTTCTTACTAAACAAAGGCTGCCGCTTCCTCATCCAAGAGCGACGTTAAGCTGCTAAATGAGGAACGCGATCACAGCGCCTTGCCAAACAAAAGGATAAGTCAAACGCAGGCACTTGTGATTTCCCTGCTGGATCAAGGAGAGGGAAAGGAGTTACAGAGAAGAAAGCTGATATTTCAAACAGATGTTTCCATAATCAACAGTTACTGCAAGCAAGGTTCAGAAAATTAGGAGGGGGGGGGTGTGGGAGATTATCTGTAAATATTCCTTGTTGTCATCTTTGTTTAAGGTGAAATATCCCTTTTTTTCGAGTATCAGTCTTAACCTTTTCTTTTTCAGGCTAGCTGTGAAAAAGGAAAAGAAAAAGCTAACTTTGATTTTTTAAAATTTGAAAAAATAAACTATGAAAAGGATAGAGCCTGTGATGTAACTTCTTTAGTAGGTAAGTTCTAAACTGTCATTCACACAAAAGCCAGAGAATAACTTGTGCTATTAAGAAAATATTTTTCCCCCAAGACATACATTATTTGTTAACATTCTAACATTCCTAAATACTCATTATGTGCACACACAGTCTTAAAAAAGCTTAGTATTTTCTCATTAATTTTTCGTATTTTGGGAAGAATCTGTGAATCACTTAAATAAATTGATAATTAGATAATTTTAACTTAGTGCTTAAAATACAAATAGTATTTATATCTTTAGCAAAGCAGTGACTTCCTAGTTACAGCACTGTTTACTGTTCAACCCCCTGAAATTTTTTTGTTTCCACTTAACTAAGACCTGCTCCACCACATACTTCATTCCAATACATGTGATGAGTTTCTGAACCCTCAGCAACCCTGTCAGAGAGAAGAAGAAAGAATTTTGCTAATTCCATATCTTTCTGTTCTTCCCTTTTCAGTTTCCAAGGCAATGCTTGCCACACACCATAATATTTTTCTTCCTGGATTCTTCTCTTTCTGTGCCCTGGTCTTTACAATGTAACACTTCTTTTTGAAGCTATCTGCTGTTTGAGTACAAAAATCCCTCTGATGTTTAATGATTATAACTTCAGTTTACAAATTAGTATCTGCAGCACAGGAAGCTTAAGCCACGGTAGTTGAACATGGTTAAAGTTGAATGATTTCAGCTGGATAACATGGAAAAGATGAAAATATACTATTTGCCCTTTTTATTCACTGTTATTTTCCCTTGCAATGGAAAAGGGTTACATGTATTAACTCCTCTTATCCTTTTATATGCTGATGTCAGATAACGTCCCATCTTTCTGTGACATGGAAAATGTCACATTTTGCTTAGACAAAATTTCAGTAGTTGTATTTATTCCAGAGGGTGCTTAAGTACACTTATTTAAATCAAGTTCTTATTTGCATTTAAGATTACTACAAAAAAATTAAATATTAGAAGGCTTGATACAGTGTCTTAATTTGAGTGCAGTAAAATCCAGGTGGTCATCTTCAAACACACACACTAAACATACATACTGGCTTCCTAGGACTATACAAAATTCAAGTAATCACAGAAAAAAAACCTATTAAACTCAGGCCAGTCAATAAGCAATCTGTAGGAACAGCTGCTGAATTTGCACAAGCAAATCATGTTTAAAAGGCAAATGTCTGAACCTACATGCCTTTCTTAAAGTCATTCTTTATGAAAATTAGTATTTCCTAACTTGCAAAGTTAGGAGCTGTTAACCATCTGCATAAACTAGTTCAGCAGAGTTTTACTGCCAGAGGGTATCAGGTCAGGGATGGCTCCTGTTGTCAGACCTCAACTGCCTTTGGCAAGTCGTTTAACCTTGCTCTAGTAATGTTTTCCTGCCAGTAGAATAGTTCTTCATAAAGGTAGGGAGGAGTTTATCCTATTAATTAATGAAAACAACTATTTTAATGACTCCTTTAATTCCAGGGTCTGTCTGCTCTACAGAGTAATACTAATAAACTCAAAAACACTCTGCACATTTGATAGAAATTAACTGTTGCTATATAAATGGATGCTATTTCAGAGCAAGTTTCAACTGTACTCACTTTAATGACTTCACAAATTATGAAGAGGAACAAGGCTTACAGTTTTCTTGCAACCCATGAATAACAACAACCAAAAGAGAAGCAACACTCCTCGTCTTGAATTGACAGCTTGTATGTACTAGAGCAGTTCTGTACATTTTAATGAGCTAAATTATTTTAAATATATATATGTTGTGAAAATTCTCTTGATCTGAAGCCTAACATGCCATGTTTCAGCCTAAGCCAGACTTTCCTTCCTAGATACACAATCCTGGAAAAGGGAATTTGTCAGGGACACACCAACAGTGCATTAGCTACTATGTAGCATTCTACCGGGTACCACTGTAACATAGTCTATTACAGAATAATTTTTCTTTTTATTATTTCATTAAGTTGTATCTCACTAAAGTTCCTCCTAGGATCTCTCCACAGCACCAAATTTTTCATTGAGAAAACTATAAATCATAGGCCTAAATTACAATTTAATTATAAACGCCTTCCCTTCTAATGCTGTCTGGGACCTTTTACCCTCCTACATAATTCTAAAAAATGACCCCTGTCATAATTTCCTTCACTAGAATAATATGCAGAGATCTAATCCTGAATCCTGCTGTCTTATAATTTAATATAAGAGGTAATTATTATTCAAAAGATAATGTTGCAGATATTGAAAATATTCCAAAGTTTAAGTCTAAAACAACCTTGACTTGATATGTAAAAGCCTCTTATTTGACTCTTGCAGAAAAGGAAATAAATAAAAAGGTTAAGACTTTATGCAAAATGCTAGAAGTATTATTTGTAGCTAGAATTTGTCTAATAGAATTTCAATACCCTTTGAACTACAGAGAAAACACAGACAGACACAGCAAAGCCAGGAAGACACCAGATCATATTACTGATTTTTGCTTTTTGCCATAGGTTAGACAAAAAGTTCAGGATTGCTACTATCTAGCTGAAAAAATGTTTTAGGTGGCTCCATATTTGTGAATGCAAAAAGTATTGGTAAGACAAAGTCAAACGATAAAAATAAAAAGCCTTCACAAAAACATAAATATGAAATAAAATTCAAGATGTATCACATCAAAAACACTACTACGTTTACCCAAAACGTTCCTGTAAAAGAGAAGTAAAATAATACCAGAACTTTAAGGAATTAGTACATTTTTTCCCAATTCAGAAAAGCAAGGAATAACAACATTATGCCAATTCATCTTGCACAAGAGACAGTGAATTTAATCTCGCACCAAGAACACAGCTATTACTGCCTGTCTCTATTCACTTTACAAAGACAGACTTTGACCTTAAAGCCTTCTTTCCTAAAACTGGGATTTCATCAATTAAAACCTGCTTTCTTTTTAGTTAACTCTTACAGTATGCAAGACTATTTGCCACAGAAGTGAGCTGATAGCACATATCACATAGCATAGCCAAGGGAGTCTGGGATGAGAACAGAGAGAGAATTAACAGAAAGACCTCTGAAGTACAGCAGAATAAAATGCACGAAACAACTGGATTGTTTTTTCTGTTTCAAATTCAGGGATCATGCCCCATTTTTTTCAAGTAAATGCGATACCAAATGAGCTTCATTGCGTCTAACCACATACAGCTCCATCAGTAAGAACAAATAAAATATCATAACTGACAGATTCAACATCCTGAAGAGGCAGAGGCCAGTAAGGTTATCAGAAAATGGGGTTCACAAGAGGTAATTATAGCCCATGCTCAACCTTCTTAGGTGAGGCAGAACATCACTATACAGCTCAATAAAAATCAAACTATATAGTGCAGAGGCCCCAGTTTACTACCCTCTTTGTTTTTGCTTTGGGAGCAGTTCATTTAAGATGTAATAAATTGAAGGTTTTTTCCTGTCCTTCCATAAATCTAGGGACAGAGCAAATGAGGTGCTCCTCATTATGAACCGAAGAAAGGGGCTCCCTAGATAGTGACATGAACGGGTAGCATTAAAGCACTCATTAAAAGGAGCCATGTTCTTTTTTGTAATAAGGAATATTACTTAAGAACGCTCCAAGCATGGTTCACTTCATATTGCTGAAGTGAGCTTTTGGGGGGCAGTGAAGAGGAAAAAAGGGAAAGTCCATTGCACCACAAACATAATAAAAAAGAGAGAGTAAATTTTGCCTGTAACAAATTAATAATAAGTAAGAAAGTATCAGTGACTGCCTATAACTGAATTGCTTCATGCAACAGAAAGATTTACCTCAGGGGACTGATGGAGTATGTAAGACTGTAATTTAAAATGAAGAAACAAAACCAGCCCAGATGAGCACAGGTAGACTAAAAAAGATGGCTAGGAGAGGAGTCAGAGTCAGACTGCAGTTGTAGAACACCTCTGAACATGTCTGCCACCTTCCATGCGTGATGGGAAATTATGCACAGCAAAGAAGTCTGTTAGAAATACCCCATGAGAGACCTGAATCACACCAAGAATAATGGCTCTGCCCTGCTGGCATCCTCTCTCACATGGGTCCCTCCCAGGTGCTTTTGAAGAGGACAAGAAGCATTTTGGTGCTTATCTCTGAATCTTTATTCCACTTTCTGTCAGCAAAGGCCATTCTGCCTCAGAACCTACACGAGACTATGCCTGAGAGTCAGCACCTTGGGGCTGCTGGTTGGAACCAGTGTTCAGTGGAAAGATTTTTCAAGGCTTTGTGGTTTGAACTGCATCAGCTCCTCCTGACTGACCTCAGAATTCAATGGGGGAAAAACACCTCTGAAGAAGGGGTGAAGGTCAGAAAATAATGTGAATATGCAGAAGCGACAACTGGACACCTCTAACAAACAGGCTGGTTTCCTTCCCTTTGCAGTGCTACTGAAACCAGGCACTCCTGCCCCTGCTCAGAGAGAAGAATTAATTGAACAGGTATCCAAGCTGCTGAGAGTGCTTTTGTTACAAGTCCATCACACAGTCAAAACCTGAACAAGACCTCTGCCTGACTCAGGAGTGAAAACCTGAGTTTATGTGAATGCTACATTTACATTACAGGTACCCTATGTTCACTTTAGAAATTGGATTTTATAGAGCTATTGAAATAAGCAGAAAACAACACAGCTTTTGTTTCTGACAAAACTTCTCCTTTTGCTGTCTCTGCGTGACACAGCCATCGGGTGTGAGTAATACCCAGGCTGGAGCACAGAAACACAGTTACTGTCTAGCAATGACTTCTAAAACTCTGTTTTCCTTTGTGGGTAGCATGTCTGTACAGCAGAGACAGTGTTAGCAAAAAACTGCAAAGTATCCAGACAGAAGTTCTTTACAAAGCAAATTTATTGCATGCAAATAAACTTTCTTATTTATGCTTTCGGCTTTCTTTTTCCTTCTTCCTCTTTTTCACCAAATCCACTTTACTATTCATTTGGAGTTTTACAGACTCTAAACTTCTTTCATTTCTCAAAGCAGGAGGACATAAGGTTTGAAGCTACCATCAGGGAAGTTGTTCAATAAACTACTAATAGTTAACCCATTACATTTTTGTGCACATCCCAAAACTGCCATAAGTAGTTGTCCCTACACTTTTTGCCAAGCCATCACCCCCACTTGTCAGATTATTTTGAATTCTACACCTGCCATTGCAGGTACTCAATATTTCAGTTTTCAGTTGTCCGAAAGCTCAGTAAATATATTTCCTACTTTGTGATTCAGCTCATTAAAGAAAACACTGCAACAACCCAGGGTCAGGGCAGACCTCTGCCAAACCTCATGTTATATCTCCTTCCATTTTGACACTGAAAAGTATGTCCTGAATACGATTCTTCAGCCAGCTGGATACCTACCCTCAGCTAAACCACATTTCCTTAGCTTGCTTATTAATAAAGAAGTCATGTGAGGCAGTGTCAAAAATCTCTCTAAATTCAAGATGTACATCTGCTGCTTCTTCCCTGTCCACACCTGTTACTCTGTCGCAGCGATTGTGTTGGCTAGACAATATTTCTTCTGACAAATCTGTGCAGACTGTTATTCATTTCCTTGCTATCTTGTGCTGTCAAGTAGTTTGGTTATTTTTTCCAGAATTTTTGCATAAAGAGGAGGTTAACTGAATGGTCTGTAACTCCTGTTTAAGCCAAGAACACTACATTCTCTTCTAGTATTCCACCTTCCCTGCAGAAGTCTTCAAAAATAGCCCTTGGTAGTCTTGAGTTTATTTTGGCTCTGCATGTTGCTTTGATGAGTTTTGAAAACCCTGGGTCTTACAGGAGCTATCTTATGCACTTTAACACATTTCTTCTCTGTTCAGGATGAAGATTTTATCCATTTGGCAACAGCATCAATTATGATAGCTGCTGTCCTATAGACGACCTTTAGTAGAGGAGGATACAAAAACATTTGGCTGCCTCAACATTCTCTTTTGCTCCCCACTGAATGGTGATCCTACACTTTTCCTTCTTTTTCTATTGCTGCTATTTTGTTCTTCATATCATTAATGTTTGCTATTTTGATACATCTTGCTAGCTGCTCATTTTATGATTTTGCCTCTCTGATTTTATTGCAACATGCTTCTGCTGTATTTTTATACTCATTCTTAAGAACCTGTGAGGAGGGAAAAATCAAGCACAAGTCTGTATACTTTGCTGATGGCAGTGCTCTGTTATTCAGGGGTCCAAGAACGTCCATCCTTCCAACTTTGCAAAAATACTTTCACAGGGGGAACCCAGCCCCAGCACATATCCTCTCACATTTAATAGGCCACTTTAAGAGCACATTTACTTAGTCCTCATCAAACAAGGATAATTGACAGCTTTCCACCCCTAGCATCCCCACTCAGAGAAGGCAGTTTCCCCAGGAGCCGCCTTGTACAACCTCAAACACTTTATTACTGGTCAATTTGGGTTTCCTGCCCACTGTAAGTGGCAGTGCTGAGGGTCTCTAACTCTCTCATCTCGCTAATCAATATAAGCAGTCACTTCCCCAGCATCTCCCTGCTACTCAGCAAGAAGGACGATAGAGACTGCCATTGGCTGTAAACAGCAGAATGGCTTCAGTGTCACACCAGAAAGTAAGGTAAACTTCAGACACAGGCGTTGGCTTTGACTTTGGGCTTTTTGGCTTCCTTTGAGATTTTCTCTATTTTAATTCCATCCAGTGAGAACACAGAAACCCAGCTGGTCCAATGCCACCTCTGCTGGCTGCTGGGATGGGTGCTCAGCCATCCCCACACACAGGGGTGGCAAATGTCCCCATCAGCCACGCACGGGGCTCAGCACAGAGAGCTACAGAGAAGTTCCATAAAGTGCCAACCGCAGCTTTACAGTCACCACGTTACGGGTATGAGAAAGTCAGGATTAAACAATTACTGCCTCGAACTCACACAGTAAAATTCGTTTATGAGGTAAATTTTAACAAGAAACAAACAGTTAGTGTTGTTTATAAGCAAACTCCAGCTGTAAAAACCAGGGAATGCTTTGTAGGTACCAGCCCATGGGCCAGCTGGGGCCCTGGCGGGCAGCTCCCCACTGCTCACAGCTGGGCTCACACACACACACACAGAATGTCACCAGCTCCAGTGGCCAGGTGACAGCCAAGCCAGAGGCTGTGCCCACGGATGGCCCAGTGGCAAAGAGTCAATTTGTTCATAAGGATATTTTCTCCCTTCTACTGCATAGAAACATCTCTTTGTAAAGCCCATACAAAAAACAGCCACAACAACTACAGAAAAGAGAAATCTACCAGGGAACTACGTCAGAAAGATGGTGCTCAATGATTTTTATCTAAACAATTCCTAAATTCCACTCAGATTAGTTGCATGCTGCCATCTTGTTTAATAGGAAGTACCCGTCATCTTAGCACTGCAACATACCCTCTCTTTTAATGAAATTAATTCATTAGGTAGCACCCCAGGAAGGCCCCAGACTTTGTTCTCTCCCCACAGTGCTGTGTGATCACACCATTTAGAGAAGTGCCAGCGCAGCAACGGGGAGCAGTGACTCAAAGATCGTTCCCACTGGCAGAAGATGGAATATTTCCCTTCTGGACTCCAGGGATGCTGCAGATGAAGGCTGAGCTCCGCTGCCCAAACTGTGGGGAGACAAAACACCAGCCCCAGTGAGCAGGGGTGGGTGCCAGGGGACCCTGCTGCAGTGACAGGGGGGTAAAAGGGCTGCCCAAGGAGCCCACGCCTGGCCCAGCACTGGCATCACCATCCTTCCACCACTACAACCACCAAAGTGTGCGCACCAGTTGAGGAATATCAACGGATTCAATGACTTTCATTAAAATCCTACATACTATCACTTGGCCTACTGTGTGGAGGGAAATACACCTTAGCTATGCCAGCTTTACTAATCTATAACAACAAAGAAATAAAAAACCTGGGGCGAAAAATATAACATTATTCTTTTGACTGCACACACACACAAAACCTTTAAAAGTGAATATGTGCCTACTGTATGGAGGTGAAAAGGGAGGTCTTATCATCCCTGTTCCCCCAGGATTTCTTAGAGTGTGTATGTTTCTGTGGTGGTTAGCTTGTGGTTTCGTTGTTCACTACAGTTTCCCAGAGCCCTATATTTTACTGAGACGTAAGTACAGGCCCACCAATTCGCTGACAAGCTGATCTATTGGCTCTAGGACACTGAGGGGAATTATGCTCCTGCCGCCCTGATGCTCTCCTTTGTTTAGAAAAAGAAGAGAGAAAGAGAGAGAGTGAAAAAAAATCCTCAATCGTTTAGTACAAGTCATTTTACATGCTGGGATAATGAAGTATAAAAATGCCTTCAAAGGACTGATTTCCTACTTTTAACTCACTACCAGCCGAGCTCTTTGTGAGGCCCTCTGGAACATGCATTCCCAGCCCCACTCAAACAAAAGAGCTGCGAATTCATTAAACTATTTAATTATGCCTTTTTATTTTTCTCCATTAGCAAGCCCTGCCAGTACAAAGTAAATAAAGCCACCATGGTCTTTCCCCAGCAGACACACTGACTGTTTTTATTCTTTATTCAGTTTACAATATAAAGGGCTATTTTTCCCCCCTCCTCCTATTCTTGGCTAGTTTCCTAATACAAGCCCTACAAACAGAAGCATCCAACTGTACATGCAATGCATGGAGCTGGCGAGCAGCAGCAGTACTCAGCATTGCAAGCACATACCCAAGACAGCTTTCAAAGTACCAGCAGCCAACGGCAGCCAAACAGCACTTTACAGCCAGGCGCGGAAAAGATATTAGCTTTTTTTTTTTTTTATACTCTAGTAAATTTGCTTTTTACATCTATTTCTTTTCAGAAGGGCTTGTTATTGAGCTTACTGTCCACAAATTCCATTGATCTCAGGCTGTGACTCAATCCATATGCTCACGCTTTGACACCAGCACAGCAAGCAAGCGATACAAATCCTGTTCAGGCTACAAACTTATTGATTTTATAGATTTCCCCCAAAGTTGTGATAATGATATATCATTGTTAAATTTGGTAGAACAAACTGCTTTCCCAATCTGTCAATGCGAGCATGAAAACCAATTCACAGCCTTGTTTAGAAGGCTTTCCCTTCAGAAGAATAACTACTGCTAGTGGAAGCAGATCACCAATACCCAGCCGCTGGCAGAGGTTTGATGGATGTTACCTTTCCAGCTGCCCTTTCGTGACCTATAGCATGCTGGGTTCCCAGACTTGCCTCTTGGTTATGAGAGCCACCCTTCTTTTTCAGAAGCATTTTTCAAATTCATTATTTAAAACCTGCAGTATATGTAAACTGTAATAAGAGCTTTTAAACATATTTCCTTTAACTATTTCAGACGCATTAGGACAACGTGAAAATTGCTGATTTTAGCAAATAATTTTTGTTTGTTCTATTTGTGTGCCCACACAAGTGGCAGAGCTATGCTTTTCCCTTCCATCAGAGGGAGATAGAACACTGGTCTGGAGAGGCGTGTCCCCACTTCCTGCTCCACCACAGTTTCTCAACCTCACCACAGTGGGAATGACCAAACATGCCACTTCGGAACGAATGGCTTCCACTGTGAAACACACTTGGGCATTTTCCTCACAGCTTCCTACTGCCAAAGCAGAAACTTGATCCTACACTCATGCCCTAACCAGCAAAAGAGGGTTCCATTCCAGAGGTATTAGATAAAAGAAACTCAAGCTGTTCCTCAGGTTCTTAGAACATGACATAAGTTCATCAGTCCTAATGTGCCTATCACAGGACAAAAGGGCACTCATCAAAACCCTGTCTGCATGGTGCAGAAGATGTACAAAAACTGTAAACAGCTGTTGTGTTTTTAACGAACCATGAAATAGCTCTAACAAAATGGTTTGCTGGAATGACAATGTATGCTTTCATTCACACATTCTCCTTCAAACTCTGAAGCCATTAGTAGCACTCCAAAAAGAGATGTATAATTCAGGAAATATAACTTGACAAAGAAACTAAAAACAACCAAGAGACAAGAGTTACAATGTTAGAAAACAAAACTTAGGAAATCCATTTGAAAAAAAGCCTCTCTTGGATACCATTTCTTTTCCATCGGGGCCTCTCTGCTGTTATTTATCTGTACAACATCCACCAGTTATTACTCAGCATACTGGTCTTCAACACTGGAAGAGCAGTTTAACTCATCCAAGAAGATGCCACCAGTTCAGCACACACCACACAGCCAGAGCTTCCCAGTGTTCCCCCAGGTCTTGCTACTGAACCCCCCTGCATGTGGCAATACATCCCCCAGCACTTAACCACGTTCCTGGGACAGCAGATCCCAGAGAGATTCTGAAGGGCTGGATGTCTCCCACCAGTGCCTCTCCTTTTGATTTAATTCAAGGTGATAGATGCTGAACTCTTCATCCTACCATGGCTCTTTTTGAACCTGCTGAATGCCCTTTACAAATGTGCCTCTCCGAAAAGTCTTTCTGAACTTCAGGGCACTTTAAATTTGAGCACCTGCCTAGGGTATCTCTTGTCTATCTTTCAACTATGATAAAGAACAACAACCTTAATATATTCCTCATTCATCTGTGGTATTTTTGCTGTTTTTCTCACTGAAATAGAAATGCCAGGCTACGAGAAAGGTGATAGAACAGCTCACTGTCAAATTTATTGTCACATTGATGACAAGCTGTGCTTCATGCTTCTTTTTCAGTGTGTAGGCAGGAAACCACCTCAGTTATCCTCTTACTTCCTCACCATCCCTTCTCCTCAAGCTCTGCACCTTCGCTGAGTGTCTGTGACTCCTGTAATCCTTGCTAGTCCTTGTTTAGTAGGCAAAGAGTTACTTTATCACAGTCAGTTTGAGCAGTAGTAAAGGTGTCACGTGCTCCTCTACCCTTTTTCTGATTAGCTTTCATACCACTTGATATCTAATTTATATGGCTCCACAGCAGGAAAAATCTGTTCTTGGTACTCTGTGGAATTTCCACTCAGGGTAACAGACCATGTGTGAGGATTAACAGAACCTCGTGGTTCTAGATGATTAGAGAATTGCTGTCTGTCAGAACTCATTAAACAGGCAAGGCTGAATGGATAAGAAGAATGTATACCCATCCAAAGATTGCAAGTACTTCTGAAAATTATCTTAATTCCTTCCTTGCCCCCACAAAGCAACAGATTGGACAACGTACAGAATCTTTGCCTTCAATTAAAATGAAAAATAAGTCTTTCCTTTCTTGCACCTCACTCTTTCTCACTTTCCTCTTCACATCCCACCCCACAAAAAATAAAATAAAATAAAATAAAATAAAATAAAATAAAATAAAATAAAATAAAAAAAAGCCCTGCCTGATAATTGCACTGGTCCAAATGTGCAGGGGCTTTCATACAGAATGATGGCTTCCCTTGTCTCCTGCATTTGTTCATCTCCTTTGGGAGGAGCAATTTACAGAAAGCATTATCGATTTTTGCCATAATAGGTACAGAGATGCTTCACTGTCCCTGCTCAGCCAGCTCACTCTGTGCATCACAACTGTCAGGCCAGTTTGTGAAGCCCGTCATTATTTTTTTTCAAGTAAATCCATCACAGGAGTGGGGGAAAAGTGATGAAAATAAAATTATTTTCACCTTGCCATAAAAAAGAATGGCCATGTTCCCTAACAGAAATAAGTGCAAATGCTGTCAACTAAGAGAGCGGAAGGGAAATTCAAAGCAAATAAAAGCGGGCTGGGGGGGAGGAAGGAAAGGGAGGAGGGAGTGCGAGGAGGCATCGCAGCAGCTAATTTACTTTGAACACATTCTGGAATTTTCCTGTTAAAGCCGCTATTTACAACTCTTCCAATTGTTCTCCATGTTCACATTTTTCTGGAAGTGTTGAAATCTATACTTTACACAGGTATTTTCTTTGGCTTTTAGGGGGCTGAGGAGATTGTGGGTTTTGTGATGCAATTATTAAATATTATTGGTCTGCGGCATGAAATCTGCCTTTAAACTCCCTCTGAATACAGACCACCCACCCACTGCTGCCACTGCCAACTGCACTGCACCCCTTTGTGCCAGGCAGGGTTTGGGGTTTCTCTCCCACTTCCCGTTCCCCAGGGGCAGGCTGAGGCCACTAGACTCCTTCTGCCCCTGATCAGCATCTGAATGCTGAGGGATATTTACTTCAAATATTCCTGAAACTAAAAAAGCCTTTTAGAAATCACATCTAAAAACAAACAATCCCCCCTCCCCGCCAACCCCTCAATTGCATTACTGACTCTCAGACAAGTCCGTTGGTATTCATCCCTCCTCCTTGATTAGTTTTTGCTGCACCCTTCATGTTGGTCACTTATCTCACATCTTGAAGGTCACAGTCTGTAGTGCCCTATTCCTGCAGCCCTGGGTTGTTTTTTTATTCCTGAAGACAGCCTTGTTTTGGGCTCAGAAGATTTAATCCAAGAATTGGCTCTGGATCTAATTCCCAGATCCTCAGTTCATTAGCCATGAAAAGTGATAGCTGCTTAAGATTTTTATGAGACATTGTTCCAAAAGCGGACCACAGAAACAGCACAATTACCCAGCCCGCTGTACAAAGCCCTGGCTGCCTTTGGCACTGACACAGGGAGCTTGATAGCAATCAAACAGCTTAATGAAAAGCAGCAAGTCTGCTCTGTGCAAGGAGTGAGGAATCTGTGAAGTTTGTTTGTGAGTGGTGCTTTCTGTAAGGACACTGGTTCAGGTAAAATTCAAAGCGCAGTCCTCATGCTCAGCAGCGGTGGCACTGCAGGAGACAGAGCTCCCACACCAGCACTTGCTAACATCCAGCATTCAAACCTCATCTGTCCTGTCCCCCTGGACTCTCAAGCAGGTCCAGATGCCTATGTTGAGGCCAACCATTCATTGCTATTAGACCAGGCAAATGGTAAGCAAACCAGTAAGGCAGCTGCACCCAGAGCTGAGGAGCTCTAGGCAGGGAGTAGAGAAACCACAAGAACCAGCCCCGTGGCCAAGGAATTAAAGGGATGTGAGACCAGCCAATGCAAGCTGTTTAGAAGTACAGCAGGTACTCTGCTGAGTGCTGGATTAAGACTAAATGTAGCCAGATGCAGGCCAGGCAAAGTGGTTCCCACAGCTCACAGGCTGCTCTGACAGCCAGCAAGGATCCCACCTGCCCGAGCCAGACCAGAGTGGTGGGTGTCCTCCAAGCTCCAGGTCTTTAAATCCCATCCTCATCCACTTCCCAGTCCATCCCCTATCTGGCTGCAGTGTGTCCCAGCACCCAGGATCTGCTGCCCCAATTCCCATGGACCTTCCCAGAGCTCAGCACACTGAAACAGAGTTCCCTCACACAGAGGGGAACTCCCTGCCCCAAGAGATCATCCCCATGTGAAGCAGCAAAGAGTCAGCCAACATTATCACCTCAAATCATCCACAGCAATTTCCCCATGCCAGTTTTTGGGGAGTAGCCAGGCTGGAGAGCAGTGGGAGGGCAGGGGGCAGAGGCTGGGCACCATGGTGCTCCCTTGGTCTGGGTCTGTGGACCCACAGATAAACTTCTGTGTTCTGAAAATACTTCTGACCTGTTCCTCATCAGAGCTACTTCAGTTAGAAGTTATGTATTACAAAGAAAAGTACACATAAAGTAACCAGGCAGGCTTTTTGAGGTATGCATATATTAACCTGAGACAACATTGCTGCCTGCTGTACACAGACTGCACCTTCCCTGGGAATATTCCAAAGGAAAGGGAGTCAGACCTGGAGGCAGTGAAGGGGTAGGAGCAGCCTCAGAGGTGCTGTGCTCACATCCTTCAGATCTCCAACACCAACTGATACCCAGCCCAGACAGTTCAGGAGCTTTCTGTATGCCTGAAGCAGCAACAGAGAATCAGAGACATCCTTGGGTTCTCACTAGAAAGCAAAAAATGAACTCTGTAACATAGATCAAGCGTATCAAGAAATTTTAGCTGGTTTATTAGGTGTAGCAAATGGCTATTACTGCTATTTATCCAACACACTCTGCTGTGCAGACAACAGGCCCAGTTTCAACAGCAGGGTAATTCTGCCTGTGAATTACCATCCTAAGGGAAAAATTAGTTTAAATTAGTTGAGTTTGTTCTTTTGCTCTAACAAGTACATTCAAGATTTTAATTGTTTTTTAAATCTCCTCTCTTTGGTACACATGCACCAAGAGCTGTGTCCAAGCAGGTGGCTGCCTTATGTCTCCCTCATTTAGCCAATACTGCACTCCACTTAATTCATACATATGTTCAGACACATGCAGACACCCCCAGAACAGATGTGTGCACAAAAGCACAGACACATATGTGGCTGCTGGTTAAGAGAACAAGTACACTAAAAGCATTAGGACAGGGAAAATTTAGAAAACAGCCCACATAAAAATAACTTTAATTTAACATTTTAATTTTAAGCTACATTAAATTAACCAGGATCACAAGAGGAGCATGTGCTGAAACCAGCCAAGGTCAAGGGTCTGACACCATGATTTTTCCACTTGAGAACACGTGGGGTTTCGTTTGGGATGTGTAACACAGGCAAAGAACCCCTCTGCCTGTGAGTTTGCAAAGTGCTGATGACATGAGCTGTGGCTTTCAAAATCAATATAAAACCAGCAACTTTTTATTAAGAAAGTTTCTCCCTGCATGTAAAACAGGGCCAAGCACGTTGACTTTAGTGACAAAACAGCTATTTAGCAATTTTTAGTGATTCCGTGTCAATACAGAAAATAGTAAGTGTGCAGCATTCTATTCCTTGACATCAAGAAGAGCACAGTTTATTGAGCTCTAATTAGTTTTAACCAGTGTAAAACCACTGAAAATAGAACAGAGCCTGTGGAAATCAGCAAGTGCCCAAGAAACTTTTACAAGGCTAACAACATTTGAACTGTAGAGGAAAAGGGAAAAAATAAGAAAAAATAATATAGGAAAAGGGAAAAAAACCCAAACCAAACAAACCAAAAAGCCCCACCCAAGCAAACAAGGAAAAAACAAGGAAAACCAGGTCAGTTCTAAGGACATGCTTATGCACGGGTCTCACCAGAGGGAATCTACCTGCACCAATGCAAACTGCTGCCAGAGCCACACAAACTAATTCGAATCGCTCAGATACAGATTGCTAAATCCTGACAGTGCTCACAGGAAAGCTGTCAGTAGCATGCTTTGGTTAAGCCCTTGCAGTTGTCAATTTCTGGAGCACAGAGTTTCCCAAAGCACTACAGCATCCATCCCTCCATCCCTCCTTTTCTAAGGCTTAAATTTGCTTTGATCAAACAACAATTCCAGGGATCATCCTTTTTTCTTTTCCACTGTGGTTCTGTTTGTTTTAAACAAGGCAGGGGAACATGTTCCTTCTGCACTCCTTGGGTTTGTCAGACTTGTGAATCCCACTGTTGGTCCAACTTGCAGTGTAACAGCTTCATTTATTTTCATGTTTGTTAGAGTCTGAAAACATCATGGCCACAGTTCTCACCTGAAGGGAACTGCTCAGCTCAGAAGAGTCAGAGCAGGAAGGGTCAGTTAAAGGGGTATTTCAGGGTGCACATAGGGTGAGCAGGGCACCCTCCTCCCAGGTAAAAAATCCACTTCTTGAATTTCCTTGGGTTAGGTGGCCCAATGAGTAAAACCTCAAGACAAGAAACCTCTCTATTTTTGGGGCAGAATCAAAATAGAAAGGGAGTATGTAAGAAAGTGGGTTATTTGTGGAAAAACACAGCCTGGCCTGAACACAAGGGTAGAAATGAAGTCTGCTATGCTTGCTTTGTGCTCAGCCTCTGGCTGTCCAGCTGGTAACCAGATCATGTGGAACACAGGCCTCCAAAAGGTGGAAAAAGATCTGAAATATGAAGCACTGCTGTTTTACTGCTAATTCAATAGGAAAAAAGTCCTATAAAATATTAAAGAAAGTATTTAAAAATATATTAAACACAATTTGTACCATAATAGCTTAAGTTGACATCAAAACGCAGCTTACAGCTTGTTTGTCCCAAGTTTCATAGTGGGGATAAGAGAGTAACTGGCAGAATGTTCCATACAGCCTCCAGCGTTTGACAAAATAGGATTTGGACTTCGTTAAAACAAATTCCAGGTGGAAAATTGGGCATGCTGATAAAAGCAGTGCAGGAAAGAGTGTTGGCTCTGATAGGGTAGGATGGGTATTGAATTCACTCTTAACATTACAAGACTTAATTAAAGAGGTTGACCTGAGGACCCTGAACTGTGACAAGCAGAGATAGCCATTCCTGGTACAATGGGGTCTTGCTAAAGTTAATTATTTTTAATAAGACTCAAACTAGAATGTATACATAATACTCTATTTCAGGGGCAAAGATGGAGTGTATCCTGCATCACAGTTTATAAGGAAAACAAGAAATATAGATACACAGATAACACAAATGTTTGAATATAGACTAATTTTTATATATGAATCAGAATTATTTAATGTGATTTCCTGTGGTCATAAACATCATTATCATCCCTCTGATGGCCCTTCTTAACTAAACAAAACCAGAAGGCCAGCATAAGGGCTTAGGAACATCACAAGTTCTTGGATCTGTGTGCCCGGTGCTCTATGCTTAGTGCTAACAACTCCCAGCCAGAAGTTACACTTGCAACCATCACAAATACTGTTCTGGAAACAGAGAAAGGTTTAAGTTGATAGATATTTTAAAGACAAATTATTTTTTGGTTAATTTTTTGGCTGGAATCTTGGCCATGTCCACACCCTGATGCCTGTGTTTGAAACAGGTACCCATCATCCCTTACCTGCCTTCCACCAACCACTCCCTACTGCATTTTTCATGTACTCTAAGAAGAAGCTGCACACAGAAAGACAGCTCTAAATTCAAGAAGGAACATTCCTTAGGTAAGATCCATGGAGTGGGAGTGACTTGGATGATGAGGGAAACCACGGGCAGCAGCAGGGAAACACTGCCAGTGCCATCCTTAATCCCCACAGATTAATTGCTGAAATCCTGGCCCCAAATGCCACCAGCATTCTACTGCCAGGGGTTCCTAATGCACTTCTAAAGATATGCTGAAAACCTTGGAAATCACAAAATTCATAACATCTGCAAAAGTTAAGGTGTAAGAAAAACAATTATTTTCCGCCTTTGATAGCTTCCTCATTCACCAAACCAGACCCCAGTCAAAATCTACAAAAAGAATTTTTGAACTAAAACCTCATAAGCCTAAAAAACATCTGGCCAATCAGATTTACAACAATAGAAAAAGCGTAATAAAAGTTTGCTTCCTTTGAAGAATAAAGATGTATTTTTAAAAGCTTTTTATACGGGACTCAGACGAAGGTGCAATGCTGACCTAAACCTCACTTCAGCTGCAAGACTGAAGGGAGTAAAGCCACAAAAGGCAAGTGTCTTAACTGTGTGCTGCCCTCATCACTAAACACAGCCCCTGACCAGGCACAAATGAATAATTCTATAGAGGAATTCTATGCAGTTTCTTATCACTTCACTGTCCCTCCTGAGAACCTCCCCAGCTGCAGCTCCATGTTGATGGGCCACCTTAAAACCTGTGCTTTAGGGCAGAGCACAAGAATAAAGGCAGCATCGTTAAGTACAACCTTAACCACAGGGCTAGATCTCTCCTGTGATCCTGCTGGTGCAGCAGACAAATACGACCCAAGCTGTATGTCTCTGCTCTCTCCAAATTACTGCAGCAAATAAGAAGGGAACATAAAAATAGCTGTGCTGGGTCTGACCAAATGTCCACTTAGTCCTGTGTTCAGCATCCAACAAACCAGGCCCCAAGGAGGAGTGTGAAAAGAGAGCAGAAATACAGCAATGCTTCCCTCAAACACCTCCCAGGCTCCCACAGTTGCTGTTCATGGAACTCCTGAGCAGGAGGGCTCTGTCTGGGGTGAGCATCTGGCCAGGGACTCCTCTTTCCCTGCACTTGTCCAGTCTCTCCTTGCACACTTACAGCCTATGTTATCTTTGAAAGATGAAAAAAGGCACAAAGAAGAAAATATCACCACACTTTCTATACTCCTCCCTTCATCTGCAGCACGACTGAACAGGCTGTTGCTCTGAAAGACCAGCGCATGTCTTCAGTGATTATGGCTGATCAATGGTCCAAGTGCCAATGCCTCTCACACCCAGACTCATGTTTGCATTGCAGTGCAGGTCACTCACTCGGGGTACACTTTGTCATTCTTGAAGTGCCTCTCTTCTGTGGTCTCCCTCAAGGGCTTGGTCTCTGGTGAATTTTGTGCATAGTTTAAACACTTTATGAGTTTTCCAGTGCTTTTCTTCAGGAAGCCTGCATGCCGTCAGCCAGAATTCCTATTTAACTCTGTTATTTCCCTTCTTTGCTATTTAGAAATTATTGGAAACTCGCTTTTTTTGAAAAAAAACAAATTAAAACCAAAACCTAGATAAACAGCAAGTAGGCAAGTACTGTCAGTATCTTCACATGCTCGAGAAGCAATTCCCATCAAAACCAAACCAAACCAAACAAAAAAAGAAAGCCCCTTACACTGGCTGCAGGTCACCATCGTGTGCATTGCTGCTGCTGCTTTATAGTACCACAGTATCTTACTTGCCTTTTTTTAAATTTCCATTCTTAGGCACTACATGCTGGCATTACTGTATTTCTAAATGGCGTTTCCTTAATAATTATTTTTTAATCTATTTGAGTGTAACTACAGCAGTGGCAAGCCCTTCCCTAGAGCACATGCAGTGGGGAGGAATCCCTGCTTCACATCACCTCCCAAGACACAAGGTCCCATGAGAGCTACTGGCCCATCATACTTTAGCAATGAAATGTTTGCTCCTCAGCACTGCAGGGTTTTGGCTAAAGAATCCACTGTGATTCATGTAGTTCACCTTGCCTAACAATGAAGAGAACCAAAAATCTGATTAAAAGACTCCAATTACAGTTTAAAAAAACCTCCAAACCCGCAATCCACACAGTTGATCTCTGTTGACAAGGGCTGGAAGCATCTTTCAAAACTCCAGAGAATGGTTCTGCCTATCTCTAACACTCACCACCCAAGCTTATCACATTTGATATTGCTTGTTTATTCTTCCATATTTATATTGTGGCACCATCTCCAAGTCCTGCACCAACAGAAGAAATGACAGCAACTGCCTTAAAGAACTAACAAGTGAAACATCAAGCAATGGAAGTGGATAAAATTAGTAAAGTGGGGTTGGATAGGTGACGAGGGAGAGCATGGACTGATCATGACTAGAGCTGCCTGCCTGGCAGAAGCTGAGCCCCACTGCTCCCCACTGGCTCTGCCCTCCTCAGCAGGGGTTTGGGAGATAGGAGAGGCAGAGCAGTGGCTTCAGGGACTCAGAGTTCTTTTCTCACTCTCTAGTGACAACAGGGGAGAAAGTACAAAAATACTCATCAGAATGGGAGAGGATGAGCAGGAGGGCAGGCAGCCACACAGCACTGCGATAGAGGAGGAAGACTTGGGAAACCGTAATGGGACTGAAATAATGACAGAGGTTTTGCTGGATGCAGTAGAGACAATGAAGGGCCTTAGAGCTGTGACACAGAGCAGCAGAATCATCTCAATCGTATTTGCAGCAGATCCAAAGGGAGGAAGGCTGCTGGAGTGAGGGCTGGGTGATCATCGCTGAGACGTAGCCAGGGCTTGGGAGCACATACTGGGTGAGACGAAGTTTACAGCCTTGACACAAATCAAAGCAGGCTGGCATGTCAAAAAAGCCAGGCTTATGAGATAGAGCCTGTGGGTGTCTTGAGAGCAGAAAAAACAAAATAACAGTAACCGTGCATGGGGCTTGATTTGGTATAAAATTACTGCCTCTGTTTTATCATGAACACATCACGTCCCTATCTCTCCTGCACTGATCACCTGCCGGCTTCCATTTGTCCTCCAGTCTAAAAAGACAGAAAATTTCTGCCCATACAGAGCCTTAGCTATCTGCAGAAGCATGTCTGTTAGCCACACAGACTTTAAGGTATCAGATGATAGATCTTCCATGTACATTTGGATCTCCTTTTGTGGCTTGGATGCATACATGTAAGTTCTGGCACTGAGAAAAAAATTATTAGCAGCTTAATTCTGAGATACAACTCCCACTAGAGAAGATGTTAACTTTTGTACCTTCAGTTCAGTGGGATCTGCAGGAAGTTTAACACCATAAATTCTATAATCCACAGTTTTGGTCTTCTGTTTCTTCTGTCAGTCCTTTTTTCTGCTACTGTCTGACTGCCTGTCCAGGATTTTAGAAACAAAACAGCTGATGGTCTGATAATTCTTCTCTTAAATCTATGTGAGGATGTCTACAGGCCCCAAATTCCTCCGTGGACCCCCCAGGACATATGGTGTATCAGTCCACTTCTTGTAGGAGTCTGAGCTGTCTGCCTTAGGGCATTATGGATTCTCCTAATCTCACCTGAGACAAGTACAAAACGTACAGCTGACTTCTCCCATTTTTAAATTAACAACGGATGTAGAGGGCAGGTTTCACAGTGTGGGTCTGACCCCCGTAGCTACTGTTTCATCTCCTTTTAGGTTTCACTCCTGCTCTCCACACGGATGGGATGAGGTTAAGATAGGGCTGTTTCCCGTTGCCTGTGTCTCTGATGTTCAAACCCCTGACGTCAGAGGGTATAAACCTTTCGTTAGTGCTACTTTGAAACTGATTCCTTTCCCAGAAATAATAAATATTTTCTGAGGCCCTGTAGGCAGAGTTACTGGCTGCGTTGTGCAACAGAAAGATCACAGGGACGGTAAAATTTCCACTCTTGGCTCCCCCAGTGCTCCTCTGGGCCCAAGATGGGCTCCATCAGCTGTAATAAAAGAGCTGCCAAACCCCACAGCCTCCTCAGAAGCAGGACAGCTATCTTCATGGAGACACAGCCATCTCAGTCACAGAAAGGTACAAAGAAAGGTACAAAGCATGGGCTGCTGTCCTCAGTTGCTGCTCCTTTATGTTTAAATCTTTTTCTCCTCACACACTGACAGGGGCAGTGCACACCTCATCACTGCCCATGGGCAAACAGCTGGTGGTTTGGGACACATAGGCTTCCCTCCATCTCCTCCACCACAGAGCAACTCAAAATATGCAGGGAAGTGTGTAAAAATACTCAGCTTATCCTTTCACCCAGACAATGGAGTAAGAGGACTCTACTACGAGCTATCTTCCTGTTCTGATGGGCAATGCTGAGGCCAACAGCTGCTGCTGCTACCCCAGAGCCACCAACGAGAGCACAGAGATGTGCCCCACAGACAGACATCTACACAATCACATCAGAGAGAAACTGGGAAAAAACCTGAGCTGCTCAACCTTCTCAGGCTCTGGTCAAACATGCCAGAAACACCTTCAAGTGGTTAGAAAAGCCATGGGGCAGGTCAGGCTGCAGGGGCCAAGGTAACTGCAGAGAGTTCCAAAGAAAGGGCAACTTGTCAGCTGCCTCCTTCCAAACCCATGAACACCCCACAGAAGAAGCAGTGCAGGTCTCACCCAGGAGCCAACCTACCTCTCCAGCACCCCCACCAAGGCAGGGTCCACCTCTCGCTATAGGTGTCGCTGTGGACCTATGGAGAACACCTGGAACATGGCACATCTGCGCCATAGGCAGCCAGGGAAGAGGAACAAACACTGGAAAATTAATGATGTCAGCCTGTCTTCATATATCAAGCTAATTTGAAAGGGCTTTAATTTTCTTAAAGGATAAAAAAAGGTTTCTTTGCTAGATTAAACTTGCAATTGTCATTCATATATTGTTTATAAGGTACTCATCTCCTCACTCTGTATTTTTTTGTTTTTGATTTTGTATACTAGTTAGCAGTGAAGACTTGTCTGCGTGTATCAGAAGGAATAAAGAGAGAAACGTCCTTAACTGTCAGTTTTAATAAGAGGAGTCAACATGCCTCTATTCAGGTTAAATATTGCCCTGTCACATTTCAATAGAGTCAACAGATTTTTTAAAGAAAAGTCAAAAGCACTGTGTTTGCAAAAAATAATAATAAAAAACCCTACCCCCCACCTCCTTGTCATAGAGTGTCAAAGCCCTTCTTTATTTGGGGGGGCGTGGAAGAAGGACAGAAAATTCTTTTGTAAAATGAGAAAAATTACTACTCATAATTGGCACTGACATGAAAAAGGTTGGGGTTTTTTGTTAGAAAAACAAAGAAATTCTCTAATTTAATAATCACCTGCAAAGTGTTATTGTGATGGGAACAAAAAACACACAATCAAAGTCATCTCTTTTAAGTAACTATAGTGTTTTTAAGCAATCACTGCACTTTACTGCAGCTCATACACATAAACCGATGATGTGCAAAGTATAACAAGACACTCCAAATTCCTGAAGTTTCTCAAATAACAAGTGACAAGCTACACAGAAGAAGAGCAAGGAAGACTCTGTCAGGTAAAAAGCAATCACCGAAAGGAAGCAGAAGCAGGAGATTCCACAGTGATTAATCCTATATGAAAATTTGTAGAAGCTGACCCAATCTGCCGGGCAGAGCTTGGTCTTGTACACGGCCTGGCAGGGAAGATCTTCATGACCTTCACCTGCAAACTCATGTAGGGCTTATCTGGCCTAGTGGAGCCTGGTCAAGTTCAATAGAGAGAGGTGAGATACAAAGCAGATATCTCATGGATAAAACACAATTTAAGAGTTCCTAATCCATTTCCAGTCACAGTGCTCGAAGTCCAAGACCATTATTTGGGATTATTTGTGCTCTACTTCCTTTGTTGAGGAGAAACACTCCTTAGAAGCTAGCTCTTGGGACATGCTGCTACAATTCACAATTTACCTATATTTAATACACAGGAATCATAGAATCATAGAATCATAGAATCCTAGGGGTTGGAAGGGACCTCGAAAGATCATCTAGTCCAACCCCCCCTGCCAGAGCAGGGCCACCTAGAGCACATCACACAGGAACGTGTCCAGGCGGGTTTTGAATGTCTCCAGTGAAGGAGACTCCACAACCCCCCTGGGCAGCCTGTTCCAGGGCTCTGTCACCCTTACTGTAAAAAAATTTTTTCGAATATTCAATTTGAACCTCCTATGCTCCAATTTGTACCCATTACCCCTTGTCCTATCGCTGGCCACCACTGAGAAAAGCCTAACTCCATCTCCCTGACACTCACCCCTTACATATTTGAAAACATTGATGAGGTCACCCCTCAGTCTCCTTTTCTCCAAACTAAAGAGACCCAGCTCCCTCAGCCTTTCCTCATAAGGGAGATGTTCCACTCCCTTAATCATCTTAGTGGCTCTGCGCTGGACTCTTTCAAGCAGTTCCCTGTCCTTCTGGAACTGAGGGGCCCAGAACTGGACACAATACTCCAGGTGCGGCCTCACCAATGCAGAATAGAGGGGGAGGAGAACCTCTCTTGACCTACTAACCACACCCTTTCTAATGCACCCCAGGATGCCATTGGCCTTCTTGGCCACAAGGGCACATTGCTGGCTCATGGTCATCCTCTTGTCCACCAGGACCCCCAGGTCTCTTTCACCTACACTGCTCTCCAGCACGTCAGCCCCCAACCTATACTGGGACATTGTGTTGTTCTTCCCCAAATGCAAAACTCTACACTTCGCCTTGTTAAATTTCATCAAGTTTCTGCCTGCCCAACTCTCCAGCCTGTCCAAGTCCCTCTGAATGGCAGCACAGCCCTCCGGTGTGTCAGCCACTCCTCCCAGCTTAGTGTCATCAGCAAACTTGCTGAGGGTACATTCTATACCCTCATCCAAGTCGTTGATGAAGATGTTGAACAACACCGGTCCCAGTACCGAC